>SNQJ01S0023900.1:88906-107095 GCA_010110895.2 Picea sitchensis
TAGTAGAATTACAGGTGAATTGTCCATGACTTTATAATAAAGGTTTGGATCTGCATGACTCTTGGAGAAACCAAGTCTCATTAGATAGTTTTCCATTCTAGCATACCAAGCCCTTGGAGCTTGCTTGATTCCATATAGAGCTTTCTTTAATATGCAAACGTGAGTGTCTCTGGAATGCACCTCAAACCCTTGAGGTTGTTCAATGTATACTTCTTCTTCAATAGCTCCATTGAGGAAAGTTGTCTTTACATCCATCTGATGTAAGTTCCATCCCATGGAAGCCGCAAGAGATATGATAGCTCTAATGGAAGTATATCTAGCCACCAGAGAAAAAATTTCATCATAATCTTCTCCCTCCTTCTGCGAGAACCCTCTAGCTACGAATCTTGCCTTGTATTTATCCATGCTTCTGTCTGCTGCATGTTTGATCTTGTACACCCATTTTGAGGTTACCACCAATTTTTCTTTAGGTCTTGGTACGATTTCCCATACCTCATTTTTCATAATGGATTGATGCTCTTCTGTCATAACTTATTTCCATTGTCCCTTTTGAACTGCTTCTTCAAATGTGGTGGGTTCTTCATCTGGAAGCTTCGTCGTGTATGCTTCATAACTTGAGAATCTTTTAGGTCTTTTACACTTTATGAATTTTCCTTCTGGAACCTTGAGTCTTTTTGTGTTTTGTAAGGTAGCTTCAAGCCAAGCTGGTCTTTTCTTGGTCTTAGGTATGATATCGGAATCAATGTTTTCACATGGCTCCATAGGATGATCATGTAGTTCCTTTTCGTCCTTTTCGTTTTCTGTGCTTTCTTCGTTAAGTTCTTCAATCTATTCTTATTCTATAGTTTATTCTATGGATTTCTTGAAGGCCATATTCTCATTGAATGTTACGTCTCTGCTGACTTCGATCTTGTGTTGTTCTGGAATATATATTCTATAAGCTTTTGATGAATCACAGTATCTCACGAATATCCCTTTCTTTCTTGAAGGTTATAGTTTATTCCTCTTGTCCTTAGGAATGTGAGAGTAAACAGGACATCCAAATATTATTAGGTTTTCCACATTAGGTTTCTTACCTAAGAAAGCTTCTTCTTGTGTCATGTCCTTTCTTAGGTTTCTTACCTAAGAAAGCTTTTTCTGCACATATATTGTTGTCATTGTTGCTTCTCCCCATAAGAACATGGATAGACATTGATCATTTAGTAAGGCTTTTACGGTCTCTTCTATGGATCCTTTATTTATTTCTTCTACAAGATTTTGTTGAGGATTATGAGGAACAATCAACTCCCTCCTAATCCTTGTTGATTTGCAGAATGCAACAAATTCCTTTGATGTGTATTCTCCACCATTATCGGTTCTTACCGTCTTGATCTTCTTATTCGTGAGATTTTCTATTTCTTCTTTGAACTCTTGAAACTTGTTGAATACTTCATCTTTTGTCTTGAATAGATATAACCAAGTCTTTCTTGAATATTGATCTATGAATATTACGTAGTAAGAAGATCCTCCAAGAGATTTTACTGGCATCGAACCGCAAATATCTGAGTGTATAAGATCTAGAATCTCCTTAGATATGTTGTTGTTGCTTGGGAATGGTTTCTTGATATTCTTCCCAAGAGCACATCCTTTGTAGATTCCTTCATGTCTAGACTGCAACTCTGGTATTCCTTCAACCATCCTTTTGAGAAAGGGTAATGCTTGATAGTTAATGTGAGCATACCTTCTGTGCCAAAGCTCATTGGGGTTGACTTCATTGTCTACAAGAGCTTCTTAATTTTTTTCTCGTACTCTATACATATTTCCTTAACGACTTCCAATAACCCTAGCATTATCTATGCTGGATTCTCTATGCCATGATAACACTTTTCCATCCATGAAATCTATTCTATTTCCCTTGTCTTCTAGGAAAGATATCGATACAATATTCTTTTCTAAACGAGGTACATATAAAACATTGCTTAAGTGAACATAGTTACCTGCTTTGATTTTGATGGAGGCTTGTCCAAATCCTTCCACGGGGTAAGTGGTTTTGTGTCCAAGATCTACCTTGTATGAGGTCTTCCTCTCATTTAGATTTGAGAGTCTGGCTTGGTCTCCCATCATGTGCCTAGAAGCTCCACTATCAATTATCCACATGTAATCTTCAATCGTTCTAGTAAGTTCTGAGTAGTGTAAAAGACTGATCGTTTCACTCATGTCTTCGGTTGACTAGTAACTGGTCATGACTTGATCCAAAACTTCAACTTCATCATTTCCGTCTTCTGAGAAAGCCAAAAGGTGCGCTGAGTTAGGCCACATCTGAATATCTTCTTTTTGAGCGATATGCTCCATCACAAGGTGTTGGATCTGATATTAGGGTTTCTACAACTTCTTCTTCTAGTAATCCTAGTGACAATGTCTTTGGAAGCTCCTTGTGCTAGTAACCCTAGTGACAGTGTCTTTGGAAGTTTCTTATGCTAGTAACCCTAGCGACAGTTCCTCAATGAGCTCAATATCCTAGAATTTATGCTTCCTTCCAGCGTTTAGACTAAATGAAGGAGGTGTGGGCCCATAACCTGTTATAATATGAAAGATTGTGCTCGTTTTACCATTGAAAATACCCTTGTCACCCAACCATAGGTCGAAGCCACCCTCTGAGAACCTTTACCTTGACAGAGAAAAGAATTCTGGTAGCAATCCAATAGCCAAGAGAGGCTAATGCACTAATCAAGAAGTAACCAAGTTGATCAGATAGTCCCACCCAAAATATGGCGTAGTACCTTCCCCAGGATTTGCACACAAGACTGCAACTGCACTACGCAGAACTGGCTCTCTGCAACTATTGAGAAGTGTGTCAAATGAGAGACTGGAGCCCTATATTTATAGTGGTTATGGAAGACTTACTAGGGCCGACTTCTCCTTCTAGGTACTAATTAATTCATATTAATTATATTTCTGCAGTCGACATCTTATCTAGGGTTTCCTTCATTTCTTTGCTTCCTTCCGGAACATTCTAATCTTGTCAAAGGTCACAATAGAGGTTCATACCTCCCTAAGCTACCATAATATCAACACTATACTCATGACATTAGAATTACCTTTCTTACTCGTGTCTTGTAACTTTGTTGATTATAAATCCTAGATTGATAATTAATGAGTGCTTTATACTAAATATATAAGTAGCACAAGAGGTGAAATTGTAGATCACGGGAATTTTGAGTAGAAGATGTGAACCCGATAGTCAATTTGTATTTTGGATCGCGGGTTCTCGAGCTGGTGAGCTCAAAATTGGGTGTCTGATGTTCCAAGCCCTACAAATAGCACCCATAGTTCTGCGATATACAAATTGACAAGCGGAGTTACAAACTATAGAAATATATAAGAATATAATAATGTCTGTTACATATCTCTGGAAATTACATGAATTTTTAAAAGAATACAATAGAATGGTAATAATGTTTGTTACATAGGTTCGTGGAGAAAAACACAAAAAAATAGCATTACCAAATTAGTTTTCTTTAAAACAAAGGATTTTCCTGGACACAAAAAATTTAGCATTTCCGAATTAGTTTTCTTTACATACGTTTTACATACGTTCGTGGAGAGAAACACAAAAAAAATAATAGTAACGCCTGTTACATAGGTTTGTGGAAAAAAACACAAAGAAATTAGCATTCCTGAATTAGGTAGAATTGTAGATCACGAAATTTTTGAGTGAAAGATGTACATCATGGAACAAGAAGCAGAGTTCGAAACTGCCAACCCGACAACCGCGACCATGAAATTGGCTAAGTATGGAAAGCAACAATGGTGGGTTGGATTCGTCGTGTGATTATATAGATGGAGATAAAGATATGTCAGCCCACCAATGCTGGAACCCACAATGATAGAAAGGAGACTAAGTATATAACCAGAGAGCCATAATACACGGGAAGAAGAAAAGGGAAAAAGGACTAAGGAGTCTGCGGTGGAATTTTAGATCATGGAAATTTTGAGTAGAAAATGTGAAAGCGGTAGTCAATTTGTATATTGTGAAGGAACGGATGCCAACTGTTTCGTACCATTATGTTCAGTTGTCACTAGTAAGAGCGCAACCAATCTATATTAGGAACGAGAGGAAGTTAGTGAGGATGGAAGGTAGCAACGGATACTTTGAAACATTTGTGAACCATGGTAGAATGAAGCTTGGTGCCAACCCAAAATAGTATCCAAGAGTTGGACATTTCGTGAACCTGACAACAAGAGGATGATAAACACACTGACAAAGTCTCTGCAAAAGACGCAAGGCCCCAAGGTTCCAATTATATCACTCTCAACATTTGAATGCATAATCCATAGTCAATTTGTATATTGTGGAGAGTGCGATGCGAAATGTTTTGTACCTCTTTGTCCAATTTTCACCACTAAGAGATAATTTAGTATTGAGAATATTTTTTTAGATACTATTAGATACTTGACATAAATTTCCATCTGTAAACAATGACAATATCCAACCCGCCAGCCCTGGACTCCGTGTGTCAATTTGTATATCGCGGAACTAGGAGCGTTGTTTGGAGGACACAAAACAATAGAAATGCAATGTTCAGTCAGCCAGTCCACAAGTCTGCTTGTCAATTTGTATATCGTGGAATTCTAGGTGCTATTTGCAGGGCGCGAAACAATGGAGCTCCAATTTTGAGCCCGCCTTCCCAAGAATCTGCGATCCAAAATGTGGCTAGGTATGGAATGCGCAATCCATACATGGTCTATAAAATATCATGTCCATACTTTATAGTCCCATAATACACGAGAACAGAAAAAGGGAAAAAGAATGAAACAGTCCACAGTGGAATTGTATATCACACAAATTTTGAGTGGAAGATGTATGTCACAGAACAAAAAACAACAAACTTTAATTGCGCCAACTCGGCAACCGCAGGGATAAAATTCACTAAGTATGAAAAGGAACAATAGGCAGTCCAATTCTCCATGTGAGGATATAGATGGAGACGGAGATATGTCAAAACACCAACGTTGGAACCCATGATCATAGAAACGAGACTAAGTATATAACTAGAAAGCGATAATAGAGGGGAACAAGACAAGGGAAAAAGGACTAAGTATCTTGCAGAAGAAAATCTAGTGTTTGATTATTAATGAAAAGTTTTTCAAACCCCTTCTGAGTTCTCACCATTTAAGGCATAAATTGCAGATCACGAAACTATGTTTTGTACCACTGTGTCCAGTTGTCACCAGTAAGAGCATTTTTGATGTATATCAGGAAGGACGCGAAGTTGTTGGGGATGGAAAGAAGCAACAAATACTTTGAACGAAGTTAATGTATACAAGGAACCCACGGTGGAATTGTAGATCACGGATGTTTTGAGTGCAAGATGTATATAACAGAATGATAAATAGTTGGGTTTGTAAGCGTCGACCCCGCAAGGGCGGCCATAAAATTGGCTAAGTATGGAAAGGAACAACGGTCGGTCGGATCCGTCATGCGAGGATATAGATGGAGATGAAGACATGTCATCCTGCCAACTCTGGAAATGGATACCATAGAAAGGAGACTAAGTATATATCCAGAAAGAGATAACGAATAGGAAGAAGGAAAGGCGAGTTCGTATGCGCCAACCCGACAACCATAGCCATAAAATTGCCTAGGTGTGCAAAGGAACAATGGTTGGTCAGATTCGTCATGTGAAGATACAGATGGAAATGAATATATGCTAGCCCGTAAACCCTAAAAATGCCCATCATACAAAGACGACTAAGTATAAAACCAAAAATCCATAATGAATGGGAAAAGGAAAAGGGGAAAAGGGATAAGTATCTAACACTCAAAAAACCTTTTTTTTCCATTTATTAATGGCAATGTTTTCGAACCCCTGTTGGGTTCTCACTAGTAAAAGAACAATTTGCAGATCAATAAAGTTATTTGGTTGCAAGATGTATATGACAGAATAGGGGACATAGGTGTTGGGTACCGCAAACATGGGGCCTGGTGGCCAGATAACTGGCTAAGTATTGGTCAAGAGAAAGGTTTGATATCTATTTGAATAGTATTCATACTAATATGTATTAATGGAGAAAGTTTTCATATTTATCTGAATAATATTCATACTAATATATGTTAATGGATTGTTTATGTTTCAAATGCAAATGATCTCCCGATTTGTAGGATGCTCTTCGGTTCACAAATTTTGTTGAAACCACAAAAATTTTGACTGTAAGATGTACATAACGCAACAAGAAACATGAATTTGCATTGTGGTTTCAACAAGATAAACTCCTTATCATCTATTCATCTTGTATTTCTTGCAATGACATGAGAAAACGCCGACTCCATAAACATCAATATCTAAATTAAATTAAACGTAATAAAAATTTGGTGTGATTTAAGTAATTAAGACAGCTTCAACCGTTCCTTTATTAATGCCAAGCCTTTCGAATGCATGGTGATTTATCAATAGATAAATCATAAATTGTAGAGCATAGAAGCTCTTTGCCTGGAAGATGTATATGACAGAACAGGGAACATAGTTCTTTAATATAGCAAACACAAACATAATTGCTTAATATTTGCAGAAGAGGAAGTTTTTGTATTTATTCCAATAGTACTAATATTAGTATATATGCATGAATATTATCAAATAGAAGAAGATGCCTTGTTGTAACTCATTAATTCATTCTATTTATGGGACCCGAAGAATGGAAACAGGACGGTTCCTCCAATTTATTTCTTTAAATATAGGACCGTCGCCACATAAGTATGGCTTATGAAAAATTATTCTTAAATGTAAAATGTAAGTAACGAACATGGAAGGATTTATTTCAATTGAAGTAGTGGGAAGCAGAAAGAAAAGGTTGTCGTCCATGTTTAACGACACGGGTGAAGAAGGGACAAAATAAAATTAAAACAAATACTAGAGATTGGAAAATACTATTAAAAAATAAAGAAGAATTACTCTATATCCAAATAATATGGGTTACAAAATACATCTGAGGCTATTTTCCACAACAATTAGGATTTGGCCTGCCGCTGACCAATAAAAATATGTACATTGATGAAGCTTCTTGATAGTTTTCTTAACATTCAAATCCTTTATTGGTAAAAAATGAATTCAATATCAATTTCGGGTTTTCTACTTAATTAGTGCTGCCAACTACATCTATCCCATTTTTTTGAACACCTTCTCTCTTCCAAATATGGCCTGCTTGCAATCGCTGGTTATTCAACATTCCATTCTTTGTCAAGTAGTAATTTTCCTCTATCATCAAAAACTTGGGGTTCAAGGTGCTTTCCTTGCAATATTCCTAAACCTTGACATCCGAGACAACATATAAATGTGATTCAGACCAATTTCAAATTGGAGGGAGTCGTTTTATGTCACCATAGCTATGGCAGGGGAAGAAAATTCAAGTATGTTGTCACTGGTATTCTCCCTATATTCGATCAACTGCTTCGTTGAAAAGCCTGCCTGAAGATTTGTATGTTGAACTTCTTTTCTTTATTACAGTAAATTAGAAGAAACATCCAACCCATATGAAAAATGCAAATCTGTTAAGGTACATAACTTTTTTGGGAAGCACAAATCTGGCAAGTGCATCAAATGTTGCACAATGCATCACCACAAGTCTGGCAAGTGTATCAAATGTTGTAGATCGCATCATAAACTTTTGTAGCGATAATATGTAATTTTATCCACCCATATAGTTTTTGTTACCTGTCTCTAGTTTCATTCGCAAATGGAGTAATATTTTGCGTCATTTACGAACATGACAAACCATTCTGCAAGCCACTATAAATGCGTCACCCCAAAGGAAGACAAAATCTTGTGGGATCTGCAGAATTCGATACACTTGCCAAATCTGTGTTGTTGGAAGAAGATATATACTTCAACCTGGAAATCCATTACAACCCCCACCAAGAAAACAAATAAGTTCAACAAAGAAATCTCGAGGCATCCTTTTCAACCAACCAAAGCATCGAACATGGGGAGAACACCAACCAGAACATACTTGTTCTTTTTTTTTCTTCCTCTCTCGATTTCTCTTCTATAACAAAGTTTTCTTTTTTACTCAAAGCTCACGTCACATAAAACTAGTCTCTCTTATTTCATCTGAGCCTCAATCACATCTCTAAGTTTTCTTACATGTCCATGACCAGGAACATTAGAACGAAGGCACCCTAATGAACAATTTTTTGATGATAGAGAGAAATGACAATAAGTATTTAAAATAAACGATGGATGATCTTCCGTAGATTTTGTGTTAATTCGTTTTAATGACATATGTTCTCGATATTTTAGCTTATTAATGCCAATCTTTTCGAATATGTACATTGAATAGTGACTAATAGCATGTATTAAAATTCCCATCTCCGAGCAGATTCTCAAATCTCACATCTAAGATATGAACAATATTAAAGAGGGACATGACGTGAAGGCCTCTGTGGGCGACACATTCGTGGACTATGCTCAAGCTTTTAAGAAAACTAAAAGAGTGCAAAGAGGAAAAAAAAGAAAAAAAATATTTTTGCAAATTCAAAATGGAGGCAAAAGAAATTACCAGATCCAATAATATTCGCCTATCTATTAAATTTAATGGGAGATGTCCTCGACCTTTTCAGTTATTAAAGACTGTTTTTTCGTACCTATATGGTCAGTTCTGACTTTTGAAAGCATAATTAATGTCTATTGTGAAGGGAGGAAGGTAGCGAGGATGGAGGGGAGCAACAAATGGTTTTAAATTTTCTAAACCCAAAAAATCATCAACCCGCTAAACTGAGCGAGAAACACAGTTTACAAGAGAAAAACAAAAGGAAGAGAACAACTGTATCACTCACACAACAAAACCTACTCTCATAACTATGAAACCATAGTAACACATAATCCATGGAAAACGCATCGTGAGCTATGAAATATAGTTTGAGGCCGACACAGTTCCAATCACGATTGCAGAAACCCAAACATGCAAACTACAACAACATGAACAGGCAAGCAAGAACAACAACAACATGCAAATAATAAATCAGTGGAGATGCAAAAAACATGCATGAACCAGTAAACCAACAATGTCGTTGAAACATATAAATTAAAAAACCGGAAAAAAATGTATTGTAACAAGCCTGTTAAGTAAGCATTCAACGCTACACAAGCCTGTTAAGTAAGCATTCAATGCTACCAAACATGTTAGGTGAACATTTAAGTCTATGAGAAATGCTCTCTAAACATGTAAAAATAAAATGCAATGTGGCAGATCTATCACGTATCCCCAAAAAATTATTGTATTTTTTTGTAACAATAGTCCGAACACCAGAGAATGTATTGGAAGGCCAAACTTTGGATATGCCACCATATCAAACATTTCCATAAATTTACCTAGCATAAAATGTTAAACCAAACATTTGGATTAATGCTAGTATTAATCTACCTTCGACGAATGCATAATAAAATATATGATTCAAAAAGACCATATACGATCAAATACTTTGGATATGCCAACATATATAACATTGGGAATAGCGAAACCAACAATAAGACCTCCAATCTCTTGTCCAATTAGATCATGACAAATATGATACTTTTTTTAATATAAAAATCGATGTTTTCAGTTCCTTAGTTCCAACAATAAATAATATGGAAATATGTATGGTCAAAGGACAAACTAATATGAAGTCAATGATTTATCAATGGCTATAATCTCTCTATGCCTACAAGGGACTAATAAAACATACACATAAACCCGCTCACAAGGAAAATAAGAACTGCCACTACGTGAGCAATAAATAATCACTCGAGTTAGAGTTTCATGCCATGATCAGTTGGTTAGTGAAATCCCTATAAAATACCAATCTTGGAGTGGATTGAGCAAAGAAGATTCACTTGAATAAGGGTTTCGTGCGATGATAAATTGGTTAGTGCAATGGTCTCGACAACAAGTTGGTATCAGTAAGTATGTGGAAGAACCCTCGTAGAACGCGGAATTGACTAGAATGTACTTGGAAGAGAAACTACGGGCTATGAAGCAATGATGAATAACCCTAGTGGAACGTGGAACCCACTAGAATGCAACTCGCAAAAGATTAGGGTTTCGAATAGACTCACTAGCGCAAGAATGCTAGAAGGGATAGGCACAGAGAGGAAGGCGTTTTCTGAATGCCAAGAGAAATATTGGAGTTAACCTCCACTCGTATACCACTATCAAGTTAGGTATGAGAAGAATTTGTAACTCCACACTTATTTCATTACATTAACGTGAAGCTCTAGGAAGCCCTCCCAAAATATATTTGTTGGAGCATTTGGATAACCCGCAACGAAGAAATATTCAAGGACGAATCTCAACGCCCAACACAAGTAGCCAAGAAAGCATGTGCCCTCCTATTAGAATATATGAAACAACAAAATTTGGACAAAAAATAAGAAGAATGGTTGAAACAAGAATGAAGAATCCAACAAAGGCTGGAGCTGGGGGTATTTGTAACTCTAGAGGGAAACATGTACTTAACTACTCTTGGGGTTTCGGTTCTTCCTCTAATAATGAAGCATAGGCTTGGGATCTTCTTGCAGGTGTTTAGAGGGTCACCATAACTTATTTGTGTGCGGAGATTCCATGTTGATCATTCGAGATCTAGGAAAAGGAACAAATTCAGGGAAATTCCTTACACGAGTCATGTTCAGAATTCTCGAAAGTCTTAAAAAACTCAATAGACATTCCTTTTTTCATATCATGTTCAGAATTTTCGAAACTCTATAAAAACTCAATAGACATTTTTTTTTCATATCAAACGTGAATGGAATGCATAACTTGATATGCTAGCAAAGAGAGGATCCGACTAGCATAAGGAACCATAGTGGTTAATGTCAATATTGGATTTACAATAATTCCTTAAGTTTTTATGAATCTAATGATCAGTTTGGAAGGTCATAGGTTCCTTTAATACAAAAAAGTAGTGCTCTATTTACTGGAACATTCAAAGAAATTTGTCATATAAAGCAATAAGAGCATGCAATGGGAGCCTATCAAGACAACAAATGGAGTATGGAATCTCATTGACAATGGGATACCACTATCAGTTTAATCAAGTCTCTCTCGTCATCACGTATCACAATTTTTATAAGAATTATGAAATTTGGCAGATTATCTTTACAACTACTATGACAAATTTCTCAGAAAAAAGAGGTAAAAGAATTTTGAATTCAAACAAAAAGATTATATTTACGACTACTATGACAAACTTCTCAGAAAAAAAGGTAAGAGAATTTCGAATTCAAACAAAAAAAATACTGGAAGAGAATCATTTCTTTCTACTTCCATAGCTTTCATGGCATTATAGGACTTTTTTCCATCCTCGAATTATCTCCATTAAATTCCTCTCAACTCCGTACTTTGGATAAGGGTTTCTATCACCACTCACCCTCTGCTTCCATTGGAAATATTAAAACCTTGTAGAAGCCCCAAATAATGGAAGGCTCCCAACCATAGACTGACCTATGTATTCTCTTTCAACTTTATTGAAATCATGAGCTTAAATTGGATAGCATCCCCAAAGCAACTCACCCAATCAAAGACTATGGAAGAGTGGAAAAATCGCTAGTAAATAGAAAAAGTCCCAAGACAATTTTCCAAGGTGTAGACATAAAACACAACCGCTAGTAAATAGAAAAAGTCCCAAGACAATTTTCCAAGGTGTAGAGATAAAAAACAACCTCCAGAAAATAGAGGATCCCATGTGCAGCAAAGAGAACACATCTCAAATCAACGCAGGCTGAGTGAGCCTTCCAAATTCTGTTGGTAATCAAAGAAGTAGACACAAATTGGGTAAAATAAACACACATATAACGTGGGAAGATTTTTTTCACTAGATCATAGACATTCTTGAAGAAGACAGGATGCTATTCAAGAAGAACAAAGATGATATACGACACATGAATAAAAGCATCAAGAATCTGTTTCAACGAATTATTATAATGAAACAAAACAACCAACAAAGAGTGAAAACTTATATAAAAATTGTTCAAAGAGAAAAGGTTTTGGTACACGATAATACTAGACCAAGAAAAAACGAAGAGAAGAAGAAATGACTCTCGGGATGAAAGAAAGGACAACACCAACTGGTAACACTCGAATCATTCGAGCGGAGGGCGAAATGGAAAATACTTCGACGAAAGGTAATAACCCACACCAAGGAGAACTACAAGAGGGGAAAGAGCATAAATACAACAAGCAAATGTATTAAGTTAATGGACTAATTTGTAAAGATATTCAATAATAAGGAAAGAAGAATGAATGGGAATTCTATAAGGAAAGATGAACAGATAATCCTTGGGGCAACCCCTTTAATTTAAATCGTATTCACCTCTTTTAAAAAAGAAACATGACATACCTAACTGGGACGTTGAATGGAGTCTTGACAAGAAATATGAACATTGAATGGACTGTTGACAAGAAATCCCGCCAGTTCTATAGGAAATCCCTATGAGAATAATAGAACAAGCGTTACTTTTTCGTTTCTCTTTGCCTGAAGTAAATTGGTTCTTGGGTATTATTTTTGCCTCGATAAAATTCTTCGGTATTATGGGCACCGAATAGAACTAGAATTGTGACCTGTAACCCTATTTTCATTTGGGATTTGCAGTGGTTGATGGATTCTAACACCGAAAGAAAAATCTCATTTGGTTTTCTCCATGGAATTTCTATGCAATATTGTCTTTCGCCTCGTCTGCGGATGTATTTGCAGCATCTAAGGATGCCTTGGCTTCCAAAACGTGAACCAGTTCTCAAATGAAACCCTCATTGGCCTTCTCTAACAGGTCCCTCGGATATTCTCAATGCGACCTAGAATGAGATCAAGATCGAGATAACACATATATGTGCCTCGGGGAAGGAGAACAATCATTTTCTTTTTATCGTTGGTTGATTGCTGGTGTCATGGACTGAAACCGTTCCATATTGTTGCTCAACGACTGAATGAATTGTATTTGCGTCACAATTTTGAACGATGCGTACCTATGTGATAATGAAAGTGACCCAGTAAGCATAACCCTAACACAATTCGTATGGAAGGATTTATGGTCTAGCATGTGAAACAAAAATAAATGTTTTCGTTCATTTCAAAACATCTGATTCCAACCATAGAACTACATGAATATCAAGTTTATTAGTGCGTTCATAGAGTAAAATCAAGTCGGTATCTATAAAAAGAGCAATCCTCATACTTGGCGTAACCTTTGTTTAACATTATCACTCACCAGCCGTGAAGAATTTTAGAGTTCATGTGAATTTTAGAGTTCATGTGACCTTGTGAATCAAATCAGAGACTAGTGTAAGACAACAACTATTTTCGCAACAGCTTTTTACGATTCTGCCCATATCAACCTTTGTTACTCGTTGTAGCTTGCACATTTATCATACATGGCCTATCGCTTCTCGGTGCTACCCTTGGGTAGCACATATATGGAGGAAGGAAACTAGATTCTAGTACTATAAAGAGGCATGAATGAAGGTGCTGACTGTGTATACACGTGAAATCCTTCGACCCAATTCTCTCTTGAACATTAGGGTTTCCTCCGTGCTCGAATTACGTGGGCACCACCACCACCACCTCCTAGCCATTATTAATACAAAATTGCAAGCTTCGTGGGAGAGCTTTTGGAAGTCCACTAGTCTATTTCTATCGGTTTCATTTATGTGCAATTCACCTCTACATGTATGTGTTTTCAAGGGTGATCTCTCCTTGCTTAGCAAATTTCTAAGGAGAGTTCGTGACTTCCTTTGAAGACCTCTTGTTATGGCATCTTGACAGCAACACAAATAATCACTAGTGACCAAGATTTAATAATTTCTTATTGCAAGGCCGATTCTCACGGATCTAATGAAGAAGAAAATGTGGAGCTCTTTTATCTCCTTGATGATCCATTTCCGAAGCTGAGGTTGGCTAGCAGCTCCCATAGAAAGTGCATAGGTTGGCTAGCAGCTCCCATAGAAAGTGCATAGTTTGGTCCACCAAAGGATGCAATGAGGGTAGTTTCCATGCTTGTGATATTGTGCACTATATTATGGTAATGGCATAGGTTCCATACCCTCCAAACTTTGTGCTCTTGGAAAACACACAAACAATTGCTTGAAGCACACAACACATTGAATCCTAAGATTCATACAACTTCATACAACACATTGAATCCTAAGATTCATACAACTTCATAATGAAGATATACTTGTAAAATTTCTCTTTGTAAGTTGACTTGTATTTTATTGTAAATGGATGCATTTTTTTTTGTAGAAGGGGACACCCTCCATTTGTTTTTTTCATTATTGAGTCTAATTGTAAAGTTTGGGTGGAGTTGCAAGAAACCCATGACATTAATTTTTATCTTTAAAATGACTCGACTTGAGGAAATGTTAGAGTTACTGAACACTCTAATTCTCTCCTCTGTAGATAATACAGTCACACTTGACAAAAACACTTTACATTTTGTTGTAACCTACTTGCAAGTTTCACAAGCAAAAGCAATTTTACTTCAAACCCATACTTGTCTTCTTCACGATGCACTTGAGCGACAAAATCTTTGACAACTTTCTGAACCCATCCTCGTTCATAACCCTATATTCGAATATGAAGAAGATGATGATGTTGATTCAGATCAATATCCAGCGCAACAACCACTGAGTGAGACAACTCCAAATTCAAGTACAAATCAACTTCCTCTTTCCAAGCGGGTCATGAGACCTTGGAAAGAAATCAAGAAGAAGAAACATAGAATGGGTATCATATATGAAAATGATGTTACCTTTCATAATCTCAATTACACGAAACCGATCCAATTTGAGAGTGTTGGACTACTCCAAAACAATTCATATTCACCTACTCCATTTCAAGAGGAGATTCTAATATGTCGACATTGTCAGTCAGTTGGCCACGTTGAAGATCAGTGCTTCGATCTTCATCTTTGCGAGCATTGTGGACAACACAATGATCATTCGTATATGTGTTTTAAATGCAAGACAACTCCAAGAGTAAAGAACCACTATGGGTGGATTCCTTCTTGGTGATGGTCATCAACATTCAAGAAGATATGTCATTCATACTGACAAATCCAGTCTCCCATATTAACGCATCTTGCAGTGTACAAATTTGCACCTTCTCACCTTTCACCTGATAGGGGGGAACACCATCAACGATTGATAGTTAGGATTCAATTTTTGAAGTCCTATCAATCGAAGAACAACAAGCGAGTATGATTGGTTTGTGTTTTTTTTTAAACCACCACTTAGTAGAAGACTTACAACTTCTGCTAGACAACGGTTTATGGTTTTCCTTAAATCTCCACTTGGTAGAAGACATTTAACTTCTATCACAGAACAATTTATGGTTATCTTTAAACCAACATCGAGAGCACTTTCAATTAGCAAAATACATCATCAACTTCGAGCTTCTGACTAACTTAGGAAATGGTCCAGGAACCATAGAACCTAAAGAAAGGTTCGAGAGTTTAAACAACCAAATTGTTTTGTGGTATTCCTTAAACCACCACCATCATTCAGTTTGTTTTCATCCCAAAACCACCAGATTCAAAGACTACATTCAACCATCAACAATTGCACACTTCTAGATATCAACTCTCAACTTGGAATCACATACACTCCTTCGGATTAAAGGGGGAATGTTGAAAACCTAATCCTTAAGGTTAGAAATTTCACTTAATGCAAAGAGTCAAGATAATGACTTTAGACGACAATCCAAAATTCATCTCATTATGTATATATGTATCATATCCATTAATAAAATGCATTACATGTTTTATCTTTATGTGTGTCTAACAAATATATAAAAATAATTTAATTATTTTTAAAATTTATAAAATATATTTTTTTTTTTAAATATTAACAACATTAATATCACAATAATCTAATCCCATATGTTACTTTTATTTTTCCTAGGTTGATGTCATGGATTTACTTGGGAAGGAAAATTGTTGTTATCTTACTCCAATTTTTTCTACTTTATATATTGTCTTGGAGATTGATTAGATTATTATTTTTTGTTTCCCATTAGTTCACGGAAGGCTGACCACTACTTGGTTCTATTAATTGCCCCCACACATATACACAGGTAGTAAGGAATAGGTTAACTTGGGAGCAAACACACCCATTTTTTGGACCAAATTTTTTGAGGTAGCCTGAGTTTCGCATGGATCAATGTTCTATGCATTTGAGAACTTTGCAGCCGGGGTTTTTCCCCATTTTAAACCAATCCAGTTGCTCAAAAAATCGACTAGAGTTCAGGATTGACTGAAAATTTAAAACCACCACCTAAAAACTTCCAAGGAAAAGTAATTTGGGAGGGAAGATTGCTCCCTAGTTAGCCCACTCCCATGTAGTAATGGTTGTAGATGCCTATAAGTAGTAATGCGGTGATAGAAGCCTGGTCTATGTTGCAAGTCACAAACTCTTTGGGACATGATTGAAAGGTTTTGGACATATTAAGGTTATGCTCGGACAACTACACATTGTAATTAGGGTGTTGGTTAAACGTTCTATCTTTTGGGGTTTTTTTTAGAAATCAGGTGATGTAAATATGGACAAAATCACTACTTTCTGTTGTTTAAATTGTATTTATGAATGCATAAATGAATTCAGCGTGTTGAAAAACCACTAAAGTATTCGAATGATCCAACCATTTTAGTGCTACAAACTTAGCTCCTCAAATCTGCAGATCCAACCATTCATATTCAAGGAAAAATTAAATGAAAAAAATAGTATAGAAATAACTAAAAAATGAATGTTTAAACTACCCTCATAAGAATCATCAAATTAGCACTAAAGACAATAAACCTGCATAATAAACGTGACAATTGCGTGTTGGGTATGGACGGATTTAAAGAAAATGATTTTAACAGCAATTGGGTCTATCAATCCGTTATTATGTTATATTYGCCTTTGGTCTTCCAAGAAAATATATGGCACGGAAAAGGAGATACCCGATCTTGACATCAGATCAATTCCAATGGTGAAAACAAAGGCAAAATTAGATTCCTATTTTGGAATGCTTTTGGAGTGCACACAAGCATTTGATAGTTGAGGTGTCACCGTCGCTTCATTTTGGGTATATATCATAAGCGTTATTATCTGGAAGTGAATGAGTTAAGCTTATAAGGCTATTCAATCTCTTTGTTTTGCTCTAACTTCATTCAACCTTTTCTTCTCATTAACGTCTACAGAAGGTTGTGGTTTTATCATGCTTTTTTMTTTCCATATGATTTAATGCCGTGAATGTGAAAGTTCGTATTTTGTCTCTTTAAAAGATTTATGTGCATGTATATCTTTGGCTCTTAGTGAATACTATTAAGAAGTTTATGTATTCATAYTAAATTTACATTTTATTAAATAGTGAGATGGATTAAATTTTTAGATTTATGTTTTGTTATCATTTAATTATTTAACTATATGGTATGTACTATTTTTTTATATTTTTATAATAAATAATTACAGTTTAAGAAATTTGATATCTTCTTCTAGGTTTAATGTAGATTTAGATTTATATTTTGTTATCATTTAATTATTTAACTATATGGTATGTACTATTTTTTTATATTTTTATAATAAATAACTACAATTTAAGAAATTTGATCTCTTCTTCTATTTTTTTTATATTTTTATAATAAATAACTACAATTTAAGAAATTTGATCTCTTCTTCTAGGTTTAATGTAGATTTAGTTTTTAAGAAATTTGATCTCTTCTTCTAGGTTTAATGTAGATTTAGTTTTTAAGAAATTTGATCTCTTCTTCTAGGTTTAATGTAGATTTAGTTGGTTTATTTTTATTTTTAAAGATGTTACATATTTAATTTTAACCTCAAGTAATTTGATCTCTCTTCTTACTTTTCTTCTTACTTTTCTTACTTGATAAATCCAAATATATACTTGATCTCTCTTCTCTTCTTACTTTTCTTACTTGATAAATCCAAATTTAAAATAAATTTATAATGATTAGATTAGACCCCTTTTGATACTCGATAAATCCAAATTTAAAATAAATTTATAATGATTTTTGATACTTGATAAATCCAAATTTAAAATAAATTTATAATGATTTAAATTTCGATACTATGTTTTCACCTCACATCTTCTTACTTATATATATATATATAAAATAATTCTTACTTATATATATATATATATATATATAAAATAATAAAATAATGTATACATATTATTTTAAAATA
>SNQJ01S0023901.1:27247-49089 GCA_010110895.2 Picea sitchensis
CTTCCTTTGTCTTTGGACACTGTTCAATAATTATCCTTGCTCCCACAGGAATTGGCACCTTCACAGGTTTGTAATCCCGCATGTTGAAACATTTCAAAATTGTTTTAGTATACTTCATCTGGTTCAACCAGAGCTTTCTAGATGCTTGATCTCTCTTAATATCCATTCCCATAATGAAGTCCGTTGCACCCATATCCTTCATGTCTAACTTGGAGGATAGTTGCTTATTCACCTCCTTTATTGTGTCCATGTTGTTTCCAATCAGCAACATGTCGTTGACATACAAAGCTACATATATGAAACACCCATCATCTCCCATGGAATATATGAAGTGATTATCTTTGTTTCTCACAAACACCAAACTAAGGATGTATGTGTCAAAATTTTGGTACCACATCCTTAGTGATTGCTTTAAACCATAAAGAGATCTTTTCAGTTTGCACACCAAATATTTCTTTCCCTTTACTAAAAATCCTTCAAGTTGTTTCATGTAGATTTCCTCTTCCAGATTCCCATGTAGGAACGTTGTCTTCACATCCATTTATTCTATTTCCAAATCAAATGTTACATCTGGATACATTAGTACTCTAATTGAAGTTAATTTTGCAACAAGGGAAAAAAATTTACCAAATTCGACTCCTTGAACTTGGGAATATCCTTTCACTACTAGTCAAGATTTGAATTTCTTGACTTTACCTGTTGCATCCATCTTCTTCTTGAATACCCATTTTCTACCGATAGGATTTATTACACTAGGAAACTTGATTAAGTCCCATGTCTCATTATTGTGCAAGGATTCCATCTCTTCAACCATGGCATCCTTCAAGAGTTTTCCCTCTATTGAGTCGATTGCCTCCCCGACTGACTTAGGCTCATCGTCGGTGGTAGTTAACACATATGCGGAATGGAATTCAGGTGGACTATACCTTTCGATTAGTTTCCTTAGTCTTTCTAACCTCCTTCCAATCGAGGTCAGTTGTTCCACCCCTTCTTCTTATTCAATCAACTCAACTGAATCATCTTCTTCATTCCTCAGTTCAAACCGCATTGTCTTAGGATTATTCTCAGTCTTAACAATTTATTCAAGCTCGAACTTAATTATAACTTCTCTAAAGACCACATATTGACTATACATTGTTTTCCTTGATCCAGGATCCCAGATATTATATCCTTCCATTCCTTCTTTGTATCCAATGAAAATACATTTGACTTCCTTCTTGTCCAACTTGCTCCTCTTTTCCTTGAGAACATGCACAAATGCATCATATCCAAATACTTTGAGATATGAAACGAAAGGATTCTTACCTGACCATACCTATTATGGAGTCGTGTTGAATAGCACTGATGAAGGAGACATTTTCAATAGATATTTTGCAGTGTTTACTGCCTCTGCCCAGAATTCTTTTGCAAGCCTAACACCAATGAGCATGCTCCTTGCCTTGTCCATCAACGTTTTGTTCATTCTCTCGACAACTCCATTTTTTTGTGGGGTATATGGTGTTGTAGTTTGGTGTGCTATGACACACTCCTTGTAGAACTAATCAAATTATTTTCCACAGAATTCACCACCATTTTTAGTTCTCAGCACCTTAATCTTCTTATATGTCTGGTTTTCTACAAGATATTTAAACTCTTTGAATTTCTCGAAAACTTATGATTTCTTCCTCTAGAAATATATCCATGTCTTCCTGGAGAAATCATCTATGAAGGAGACATAATATATGGATCCACCAAGTGAAGGCACTTAAATAGGGTCAAACACATCACTATTAACCAGCTCTGGAATCACATTTTCCATTGTTGCTCCAAATGGGAACCTTGCCCAACTTTGTTTTCCATATAAAAAATGTTCAAAAAATTCTACTTCTAAATTACATTCATGCATATCTCAAAATATTTTTTTCTCCAATGTGTCCCATCCTCTCATGCCATAGCATGGTCGGGTTGACTTTATGATGACTTTTCGAGTCAATTTGAATTGACTCAACCCAAGTTGATTCGATTCTAGTCGACTTCAGGAACAATGATGTTGTTTTATCTATTCGAGTTGACACTCTATAGTAACTTGCATAGGATTCCAATCTAAACTCCTTTCATTAAGACCATCACACCTCTAACTATCTTGCACGAATCCTTCTGAAATAGAGTGTGCACCACTGTATCACTCATCTTGCTGACAGATATCAGGTTTCTTTCCAAAGATGGAATGTGTAGAACACTTGGAAGGTTTCTACTCCTCCCATCCTGTAGTATCAGTCAAACTCTTCCTCGTTTGACAATTTTGGTTGTTGATTTGTCCCCTAAGAACACATTTCCCCCTTCATATCATTCATATTCACATAATCATTCTCTATGTGGTGTCATATGATAGGATGCTCATGAGTTAATCAATCAAACATCTTGATCTGACTGTGTTGGTCAATGCCATGTACACATTGCCTCCCTTATCTGGAGTCATCTTTCTCTCAATCATTTGCTTCTCGTTGGATTCTGTACTAACTTCCATTGCCTTAGACTTGAAAATATTTTTGTAATGCCAATATTTACCGCATTTCCAGCATATTCTTGTTGAATGAACCAGGGATTTAGATTTACCCTTTGACTTAGACTTTATATCAGATAATTTTCCTTTATCTCTGTCAACCGTTTGACCTCTCGCCATTAAATAATCTTTGGTCGATCCTTCCATGTTCTTTATTCTCATTTCTTCTGACAGTAGAAATGAAACCACATCCTCTGGTGCTAATGTGGTCATATTAATCTTTATATACATGACTAAGCTATCCTAGGAGTCTGTAAAAGAACATAATAGGATAATACATTTCTCCTCCTCGGTGATTTTAATATCCATAGAAGTTAACTGGCTTATAATGGCATTAAACACATTCAAATGCTCAGTCACTGAATTTCCACCACTCATCCTCAGAAGATATAGTTTCTTTTTGAGAAATAACTTATTTACCAAATATTTCGATAGGTACAAGATTCCCAACTTGTCCCATAGTTTCTTGGCTAAACCTTCACTTGAGACATTCAACAATACCGAATCTGAAAGACAAAGTCGAATCATACCCCTTTCTCTTTTCTCGAGTTTCTCCCATTCTTCCATTGACATACTTGCCATCATGTTACTTGGACAAACTACTTCCATTGTTCTTAATCTACAATGATATCTTCAATTTTAAGCTTCCAAAGCTCAAAATTCTAGCCATTGAATTTTCCGATCTTTATTCTTGAGATGCTTGTCATTCTTTAATACAATATTTATCACAATATTTAAATATTTCATACTTGTGACTCTTACTGAACATAGAGTTTAGCTCAAATACAAGGTTTTTAATCCAAGCTCTCATACCACATGTTAGGAAATGAGACACACTTCCACACTAAACCTAGCATAAAAGAGGAAGAAAGATATAATCAAGAAATTAAATGACAAATCAAACACATAGTACACAGAGATTTTACCCTGGAAACCCAAACCAGGAAAACCAGCATTCCTTGAGAATTATGCTCTCTTGTTGTATTATTCATTTAGAATAAAAGGTTACATGTCTAACCTTGGTCCACACCTAAGACACAATTGACATCATACCCTCATGCTTACAAAATAACAACCTTGTAGCCAATTCAACTTACATCTACATGACCAGTAACCTCTACGATTACAGACTCTTGGAGATTATCCATTCATGATATAAAGATTAGTGATTTTTTTTACAACCTTACAACATGCCTTCTTTATAGGCTTTACAGTAGGGAAAACCCTAAAGAAAATGTGCCCAAAAACGATTACATATCCATGTAGATCATTGGCTACAATTCCCGTGAATATTGGGATTTTTAGTCGACAACCAAGTTGGATTACCCGTCAAATACCATTCGGTCTTTAGTCGGCTGCCACACGCTTGTTTTAGATATCTTTTCATTTGACCTCTTTTACTTTTTTTCGATGACTTTACCATGTCGAACCACCTAGACCTTCGACTTCAACTTTACCCTATCGACGCACCTTGACCTTTGACTTGTTGTCGATCCACCTCGACTTCATTTTTAACTGGTCGAACCACCTTGACCTTCGACTTGTACTGTCAGACGGTCCACCTCGACTGGAATTTCACTACAAAGAATATAACAACCCAACAAATGTATTGTTTACTTTGACATTTTTTTTATAAAGTGGTCGGTTTCATGTTTATTATTGGAAAAAAATATCCCATGCTTATAACAAGTGTTTGGTATAATGTTTTAACATATTAAAAGCATTGTATTACTAATATTATCGATGTAATGTTCAATATTTTTACAATCGGTATTTTGATGACAAGTGACTTATCCACCATCTACTATTACACCCCACTACAATATCAAGTCGTTATCCTATTGCTAAATGAAACATCTTGGAGAGAAAGCATACCGAGAATGGTTGAAACAACCACCTATTCAATTCCCACAGTGTCCTAAGTTACCAATTCAAAACCTCGATAGTAACACTAGTTCTTCAAATTTTAGGGATGAAGGAAATGATATAGATGTTGGTATGGATTATTTCTTTTGGGATACCCAAGCCATGAAGGGAATGTGGTTAGACACATTCTAGCAAAATGAACTAGGGGATGACATTGATTTCGTATATATCTTCTATGAAATCTTGAAATATGCTTCCACCACCCCTCTATTTGGTCGAGTACAGGGGTCCGCAAGGTCTACCCAGCTAGGGACAACAATATTACTGTACAACTTGAAATAAATGTATGGTATGTTAGACGTGTGTTTCTCGACAGTTTTGAGGTAACTAACCATTAAGTCCCCTAAATTTTCAAAGAATCTTGTCATGCGATGAAGGAAGAAAAGGGTTGATTTTGTTCATGCTTAATGGCAATGTACATTTCTATTTCCAACTAATTTCAATTTACTCAAAGACAAAGTATTTCCAAGTGATAATATCTTGCCCAATAGTTGCGCAGAGGAAAATCAAATGTTGAAAATGTTGGATCTAAAGTACATATCATACCACACATGTCTGAATGATTATACTCTATATAAAAACAAATATGTGAACAAAGCGATATGTCCAGAATGTGGGCATGATAGGTACCATAAAACAAAAAAAAAGGGTAAGGCACATGGTCCTCCTCATAAGATATTGAATCACATGTCTATAATTTCAAGGATTCAAATGCTCTTTCATTGAAAACAAGTATCCATGGTGTAAGGGTGGCATGCCTCACATAGAAGTGAGCCAGGAGTTATGTGAATCTTAGAAGATTGAATAGCCATGAAGTATATAGAGGATAAATGGATCGATAAATTCAAGGATGAAGTACGGAGCCTCTGTTTAAGAATTGATATAGATGGAGTTGACCTATATTCCCTCCAAAACACCAACTATTATATTTGGACAATGGTAGTGATCAATAAAAATATCCCCCCATGGTTTTCCGTGAAGAATGGACATCTTATGGTGGCTCTTGTAGTCTCGGGTAGAATACAAGTAAAGAGAATGGATGTCTACATCCAACCATTGATCAATGAATTTAAGAAATTATGGGAAGGGATACATGTATATGATGTATCAAGACCCATCCCAATGGAGAGGTATTTTACATTGTATGGCATATGTGCATACACCATGCATGATTATCCATGAAAAGTATTTTTCTCTAGTAAGCATGTTCATTGATTTGTTTATATCTGTAATTTTATTTGGCATACTTCATTTGGTGCAACTATATTTTTGACACTAGCATGTTATGTATACGATAACATTGCAGGTCTTGTAACAAAAGGGTGTCATGGATGTAAATGTTGTGGACCTTCTACAAAGGCTAGGTGGTCCAACCACCTATGAAATTTGGTGTACAAATGTTCAAGTTTATTCCTCCCAAAAGACCACCCTTATAGAAGAGTTGCATCTTCTTCCAATGGTAAACCAGAGAGAACCCAGAGACCTAATATAATAAAACTAGTATATTGGAATATGGCATATGACATAGAGAAGGTGAAGAAAATGTGATGCAGGAGCATCCACACCTCATCAAGCGAGCCAGCGCGTGGAGGAGAAAGAGAACAGCTAGACAGCGCCAGCACATATATTTTTGAAATACTTTGGAAAGTTGGTGCGCCGCCATTTGAATGAAAGAATTCATAAGAAGCGCACTTACATTGTATTATAGATAGGAAGGCATTTATTAGTTTTAATGTTGTTAGATAGGAATTTATTGTAGAATTGATAGTTCCAGATTTCGAGAGGGCAAACGGAATATAGGCACCCTCCTTTGTACATTGTATTATCTATCAAGCATTTGAGAGCAAGAAGAACATAGCAGAGAACCTGTGAAGAATCCCCATGTACAGATATTGAATTAATAGGAAAGCTTTGATTCAATTCCATGGCTGTGATTATTCTCTGTGTGTTGTTGATATTATGTTGTTGCATACTTGCTTCTTGTTATTCCTTCGTTGTATATGCTGCATATGTAATTTTGTGGTAGATTAGAAATTTGGGAGAGAGAAGAGAATGAGTTTCAATTGTTTCTCTGTTTGAGCCAGGAGATTCCTGCATTGAGTGCAGTCGAATTCATCTGCATAGAGTGCGTTGATGAGGCTCAACAGTTAAGCTCTCATTCTTGTTTGCCCAGAAGTTGAATTGGGTTATTTGAGTCGTGCAGGATAAGTGCAGGTCAAAGTTGAAGTCTCAGCGATGATTCTGAGCTAAGGGAGTAGAAAATCTCTATTGCAGGAGAGTGCATGGGATTTGAAGAACTCAACACTTAGAGAGTTGTTGGGAAGTCGAGCACAGGAAGCGACGTAAAGGTCTCTGAAGGAATCAGAGTATACAAGCTCAGGAGGGAGAGTTCCTTGCAAGTATTGTGGAACAGACCCAGGAGAAGCCCCGAACGGGAGAAGCTTCGGAGCGAAGGACTCTTCAAGAGGAAGAGAATCGATGACTTGAAATCGCTGCGTAGAGTCGTGAAGTCTCGCGGACCGTAGGATCGTGGAGAAGCTGCAGGAAAGTTAACCCGGAAGCGCAAGTAGAACCCATTTTCCATCGCATATCAGCATATCGAGGTTGGCGAGTGAAAGAGTTGCATGTACGTCGAAATCGCGAGTAGCAATTTCCCGATTCCGTGGGAGCCGTCGATTATCGGAGGGACAGGTGGCACGAATCCGGAGAATTGAGGTTTCGGCATTCAGGGTTTCCCAATGCAAAGGATTCACGGCAGTTTAAATCGCGATCCCGTGATTTTCGATCACACGAAGCGTGAGGTGATGTGGTCGCGTGGGGCCTTGGAAGTGAGTGGAGTCCAGGTGGCATTTAATCGGGGATCGGCACCTCGATGCTCGGGGTTTGGAAATTCAAGCTGTTGACCTTTGCGAGTGGCGATATCCCGAGTGGTTGACCATTGACTATTGAGGTTCGGGATTATAAGTTGCATGTGAGTTGTGTGCACAGGGTTCACGAAGCGCGAACGCCAATTTCCTGATTTTCGAAGGGGAGATCACCAAGGAGAGTCATGTGGGTGACGAGAACTCCCGAGAGGAGTTGGAAGAGCATTGTTGTTCTTCGAGCCAAGGTTAGCGAGGTCCTGTGGAGAGCAACCGCCGTCGAGGGTACGTCGGCGTCAGAGTGGTATCAGAGCGGGAGTTGGAGTTCTCTTTGTTTCGGTAGCAGAGAGAAGCATATTTCCTAATGCCGCCTAGGAGGGAAAGGCAGTCACTAGATCCCAAAGACAGGGAGGTGCGCAGAAGAGAAGGCCGGCAGGAAATCCAGAAATGGAACGCCAAATGCGAGATATCCGAGCAAGGATGGAGGAGATGGAGACTGCGCAGAGACGCGGAGCTAGCCCTGGAGAGTTCAACGATTCCGAAGTGGAAGAGGAAGTTGGACACGATGTAGAAGAGGTCACAGCAGAGGATGCCTCAACAGAGAGGTTGATCAGAGCCATTGCTAGGATCAGCTCAAAGACCAAGATGGACATTCCCGTCTATGAGGGAAGTCTAAATGCAGAAGAGTTGTTGGATTGGATCTGAGCACTCGACACCTACTTCGATTACGAAGACATCGAAGAGGACAAGAAGGTAAGGCATGTTGTTACAAAGCTGAAAGGACATGCAGCCTTATGGTGGGATGAATTGCAGGCTGATAGGCGTTGCAAAGGAAAACAGAAGATTAAAAGTTGGGATCGGATGATCACCAAGATGAAGGCGAAGTTCATTCCGAGAGACTACCATATCACTCTATTCAGGCGCATGCAGAACCTGAGACAGAAGCTGATGACGGTGAAGGAGTACACCGAGGATATTTACAAGCTCAACATTCGAGCTGGTCATCGGGAAAGTGATGATGAGAAGGTGGCGAGGTACCTGAATGGGTTGAGGTATGACATTCAGGATGAGCTAAGCATGGTTACCATCCGAATAGTTGAGGATGCGTACCAGATGGCTTTAAAAGCCGAGGAGAAGCTGAGTCGCAAGCAGGGACAGCGAGGGCGAGGCAGGAGTCAGCCCAGAGGCAAAGAAATTTCCCAAGAGAGAACCCAAAAGCCCAAGGAGGATTGGAAGAGACCTCAGGGTAAAGCTGAGAGAGGTGGAACCTCACAGCAAAGGCAGCAATACGATGAGCCGAAGAGGCAGCAAGATGATCAGCAAGGAGAGTATGCTGACGCCAACGCATTTCCTCGTACCCGAGGTAGAGGAAGAGGACGTGGAGGAATTATCACATGTTTTACATGTGGAAAAGATGGACACAAAGCCGTTGACTGTCCAGACAGGAAGATGGACAGAGGAAAAGCCCACATCACTGAGGCACAGAGGCGTGATGATGAGAATGAAGACACTGGAAGTGGGAAGTCGCTGACAGTGCACAAAGTTCTCTTGAAGCCTGAGAAAGAGGTAGACACAGCTCAAAGATGCAGACTGTTCAGGACGACTTGCAAGACCAAGGGATGGAAATGCAAGGTCATAGTGGACAGCAGAAGCACCGATAATCTCGTTTCAACCGAGATGGTGGAAAAGCTGGAGTTGGAGACGAACAAACACCTGAGTCCATACAAAGTGTCATGGCTGCAGAAAGGACACCGGGTATGTGTTACGAGACAATGCTTGGTTGAATTTAAAATGGGTGATTATAAGGATAAAATTCTGTGTGATGTCATTCCCATGGATGTCTGTCATGTATTATTGGGGAGACCATGGCAGTTTGACAGAAATGTTGTTCATGATGGGAGAATGAACACATACACCTTGAACAAGGATGAGAGGTCACACACACTACTGCCGATAAAGGATAAGGAAGTAAAGCCAGAAGTAAGCAGCACGATGCTTCTTATGAGTGGGAAGGAGCTTCTCACAGAGATGGAGAAAAATGAGGATCCACAATTCTTTGTTGTCAGGAAGTCGAGAATTGTCTTGACAAGCACAAGAGTGGATGACTTGCCATAGGAGATTCAGGAGCTGTTGGGAGAGTTCGCTGATATCATCGTGGACAAACTACCTCGTTTGTTGCCACTGATGTGGAGTGTGAGTCACCACATCGACCTCATTCCAGGAGAAAGTTTTCCAAACAAGGCAGCGTAAAGGTTGACACCTCAGGAGAATGAGGAAGTCAAAAGGCAGGTACAGGATCTGCTTGACAAAGGACTAGTCAAAGAGAGTCTTAGTTCGTGTGTTGTTCCGACAGTACTGAGTCCAAAGAAGGATGGAGGCTGGAGGATGTGTACAGACTCCAGGGCGATAAATAAAATCACCATCAGGTACAGATTTCCACTGCCGAGAATGGATGACTTGATGGATTTCCTGAGTGGGGAAAATTATTTTTCGAAGATTGATCTCAAGAGCAGATATCATCAGATCCGGATGAGAGAGGGTGATGAGTGGAAAACAGCATTCAAAACAAATGAGGGTTTGTACGAATGGCTGGTCATGTCGTTTGGTTTGACAAACGCACCGAGAACATTCATGAGACTGATGAATGAAGTCCTGAGGGAATTCATCGATAAATTTGTGGTCGTGTATCTGGACGACATATTGATTTTCAGCAAGACAAAGGCTGAACACTTGAGGCATTTAGCCATTGTGATGAGAAGGCTACAGCAGGAGAAGTTGTTGATAAATTTGAAGAAGTGTTCCTTCATGTAGACAGAACTCATTTATTTGGGTTTTGTAATCTCGGCGAATGAATTGAAGATGGATCCTGAGAAGGTGAATGTGATCAGGAATTGGCCATCGCCGAGGAATGTTTTTGAGGTAAGGAGCTTCCATGGATTAGCTAGTTTCTACAGGAAATTCATTCGGAATTTTAGTGGAATTAGCGCAGCGATGATGGACACAGTGAAGAAGCGGCATAATGTTTTTCACTGGATAGCAGAGGCTGAAAGGAGCTTCAATCTGTTGAAGTGAAAGATTACAGAGAAACCCGTGCTAGTGTTTCCAGATTTTCAGAAAACATTTCAGGTGAAATGTGATGCCAGTGGATATGCTATTGAAGGGGTCCTGAGTCAGGATGACAGACCTGTGGCATACTACAGCGAGAAGCTGGATGATGCAAAGAGGAAATACTCCACATATGATAAAGAGTTCTATGCCATCATACAGGCATTGAAAAAGTGGAGGCATTACTTAATACCCAAGGAATTCGTTTTGTACAGCGATAATCATGCATTGCAGTTCGTAAGTCAACAGGAGAAGTTGAACCAGAAGCATGCGAAATGGGTAGAGTACATGCAAAATTTCACATTTGTGATAAAGCACATTTCAGGGACTACTAACAAAGTAGCAGATGCCTTGAGCAAAAAATGTTTGTTGCTGCAGGAGTTTAGAGTCAAAACCTTGGGTTTTGAAAACCTGAAAGATATGTATGCAAGTGATGCAGATTTCAGGGAAGCGTACAAAGCAGCTGAGAATCCAGTTCTCAGAGATCAGAGTCCATGGATTGATTTCATGATCCAGGAAGGATTTTTGTTTCGGGGCAATCAGTTGTGCATTCTAGATTTCTCTATGAGAGAGAATTTGGTGAAGGAGAAGCACAGTGGAGGCTTAGCGGGTCATTTTGGGCATGACAAGACATTCGCCAAGTTGAGAGAATCGTATTATTGGCCAGGAATGCACGCAGATGTAAAGAGGTTTGTTGACAGATGCAGGATATGTCAACATGCGAAAGGCCGAAAGCATAACACAGGGTTCTATCAGCCATTTCCCATACCCAAGAGGCCATGGGAAGCCATTAGTATGGATTTTGTTCTGGGATTTCCAAGGACGCAGAGGGGCGTTGACTCCATTTTTTTGGTGGTGGACCGGTTTTCGAAGATGGCACATTTCATACCATGTCATAAGACCAGCGATGCGACGCACATCGCAAATCTGTTCTTTAGAGAAATCGTCAGATTGCATGGATTGCCGAGAAGCATAGTCTCGGATCGAGATACCAAATTCATTGGTCATTTTTTGAGGACACTCTGGAAGAAGCTGGGGAATGATTTGGCATTCAGTTATGCTTACCATACGCAGACTGATGGACAAACTGAGGTGGTGAATAGGAGTCTGGGGGACTTATTGAGAAGCTTGGTGATGGAGCATCACAACAGCTAGGATCAGATCCTACCACAGGCAGAATTCACGTACAACGATTCGGTGAACCGGAGTACAGGGAGAAGCTCGTTCCAGATTTTGTATAGGACACAGCCAAGAGGAGTTTCTAAACTCAGGGAGTCAGAACAGGCTGAAAATAGCAGCGCGAATCCCGAAAGATTCGCAGAAGCGATGCAGGAACTGCATACACAGGTGAAGCAGCGACTGATGAAGTCGAATCAGGAGTATAAGCGCAGAGCCGATCAGAGGAAGAGACAACTTCGGTTTGAAGTTGGTGACATGGTTCTAGCACACTTGAGGAAAGAGAGGTTCCCAAGGGGAACATACAACAAGCTCAAGATGAAGAAAATCGGACCGTACAGAGTCCTGAAGAAATTCGGTGAGAACGCATATGAGCTTGAGTTGCCAGAGGGCATCGGGATATCTCTGATTTTCAATATTTCGGATTTATACCCCTATAGGGCCGAAGATGCAGAAGCTGGAGCTGAGGAACTAGTGATCCAGTGGAAGAAACAATTACCAGTCGTCGAGAAGCCGCAGATGGAGTATATACTAGACAAGCGAGTGGGAAGGAAGACCAGGAGAAAGCAATATTTTGAATACCTGGTGAAATGGAAGAATCACCCAGTGGAGGATGCCAGCTGGGAAACAGAGGGAGTCATACAGAATCATGGTCACACCATGAAGGAACTCATGGACGAGAGCCCATGAAATCTTTCGAGCCGAGGAGTATGATGCAGGAGCATCCGCACCTCATCAAGCGAGCCAGCGCATGGAGGAGAAAGAGAACAGTTGGACAGCGCCAGCACATATATTTTTGAAATACTTTGGAAAGTTGGTGTGCCGCCATTTGAATGAAAGCATTCATAAGAAGCACACTTGTATTGTATTATAGATAGGAAGGCATTTATTAGTTTTAATGTTGTTAGATAGGAATTTATTGTAGAATTGATAGTTCAAGATTTCGAGAGGGCAAACGGAATATAGGCACCCTCCTTTGTACATTGTATTATCTATCAAGCATTTGAGAGCAAGAAGAGCAGAGCAGAGAACCTGTGAAGAATCCCCATGTACAGATATTGAATTAATAGGAAAGCTTTGATTCAATTCCATGGTTGTGATTATTCTCTGTGTGTTGTTGATATTATGCTGTTGCATACTTGTTTCTTGTTATGCCTTCGTTGTATATGTTGCATATGTAATTTCGTGGCAGATTAGAAATCTGGGAGAGAGAAGAGAATGAGTTTCAATTGTTTCTCTGTTTGAGCCAGGAGATTCCTGCATTGAGTGTAGTCAAATTCATCCGCATAGAGTGCGTTGATGAGGCTCAACAGTTAAGCTCTCATTCTCGTTTGCCCAGAAGTTGAATTGGGTTATTTGAGCCATGCAGGATAAGTGCAGGTCAAAGTTGAAGTCTCAGCGGTGATTCTGAGCTAAGGGAGTAGAAAATCTCTATTGCAGGAGAGTGCATGGGATTTGAAGAACTCAACACTTAGAGAGTCGTTGGGAAGTCGAGCACAGGAAGAGGCATAAAGGTCTCTGAAGGAATCAGAGTCTACAAGCTCAGGAGGGAGAGTTCCTTGCAAGTATTGTGGAACAGACCCAGGAGAAGCCCCGAACGGGAGAATCTTCGGAGCGAAGGACTCTTCAAGAGGAAGAGAATCGATGACTTGAAATCGCTACGTAGAGTCGCGAAGTCCTGCGGACCGTAGGATCGTGGGGAAGCTGCGAGAAAGTTAACCCGGAAGCACAAGTAGAACCCATTTTCCATCGCATATCGGCATATCGGGGTTGGCAAGTGCAAGAGTTGCATGTACGTCGAAATCGCGAGTAGCGATTTCCCGATTCCGTGGGAGCCGTCGATTGTCGGAGGGACAGGTGGCACGAATCCGGAGAATCGAGGTTTCGACATTCGGGGTTTCCCAATGCAAAGGATTCACGGTAGTTGAAATCGTGATCCCGCAATTTTCGATAACATGAAGCGTGAGGTGACGTGGTCACGTGGGGCCTTGGAAGTGAGTGGAGTCCAGGTGGAATTTAATCGGGGATCGGCACCTCGGTGCTCGGGGTTTGGAAATTCAAGTTGTTGACCTTTTCGAGTGGCGATATCCCGAGTGGTTGACCATTGACTATCAGGGTTTGGGATTATAAGTTGCATGTGAGTTGTGTGCACAGGTTTCCCGATAGCGCGAACGCCGATTTCCCGATTTGCGAAAGGGAGATCGCCGAGGAGAGTCCTGTGGGTGACGAGAACTCCCGAGAGGAGTTGGAAGAGCATTGTTGTTCTTCGGGCCGAGGTTAGCGAGGTCTTGTGGAGAGCAGCCACCGTCGAGGGCAGGTCGGCGTCAAAATGGCATATTTTTTTTATTCATATGGGGAACCCATATTCGATGATCCTAAATGTTTTGACACCTATGTTGAGAAAATTCTCATTGCGATGAAAAGGAAATATATATTTTATGAGCTTCCATATTGGGAGCATCTTAAGATTGGCCACTTACTAGATCCCATGCATATATTTAAAATGTTTCATATTATTTATGGAGGCACATATCATGGAATAAAATCAACACATTGAATGTCAGGAGAGATATTATTTCTTCAAATACTAAAAAGAGACATTGGCCAAGAAACAAAACTAGAGGAGAGGCTAGTCCCTCTTGGCCTTTAAAAGAAGGTGATGCCTCATGGATTTTGAAGAAATATTATCTTTCTATGGTGAAAGATGTTATATTGGTTGTGAAGGCACCCTCTTTATACGAGTCAACTCTATGACATTGCTTCATTGTAGAAGGGAATTTTTCGAGGCTAAAATCGCATGACCATCTAAACCTTCTAAGGGTATGTATGTTGAATACATGATTCTTATTCTATACTGACATCGGTAAAAATATGTTATGCACTCACATTTTTATGGAAATTAATGATGTGTGTGTCTATTTTGTAGTGTCATTATCCTTTTCTCATGCATGTTTGTGTGAACCATGAATTCCCCTAGGACTTGTGATGTGCCATATCAAAATTATTTTCATATGTATGTTAGATCATATCAAGGGATATTTATATGGCTATCATTCCACGGTGGTGTCATAAGATAGCTTAAATTGTTTATATGTTTGAAACAAAATTGCCCATGATTTGTATGGAATTGCAAGTCCATATTCTAATTCACCTACCTGATGAGGTTGAATTAGTTGGGGTGCTCTCATTTCGCTGGATGTTCTTCTTAGAGAGGTACATGAAAAAATTGGAGTTTGTTCGAAAAGGGGAAAAGCTGGAGGGCTCTATGGCATAGGTGTTACGGAAATATTCCCCAGTGGATAGGTGAACTTTCCCTTGGATTACAAACCCCTCTACCAAGACAGAAAACTACCTTTGGAAACTACCATTCCTATAGATTAATTTTATCCATCTAAAAAGAGATAAGGAGGGAAAGTATGATGTACCTCACTTTCGATGTTTGTCCAAGTTGCTCCAATCCGTGAGTTTTGAACAATACTTCAATGGACAACAAGAGACAATTGACTATCTCCTACTCTAATGGATTAGAAAAAATCAATCGATCTATGAAGATTAATACAAGCATAGATAGGTACATGTAAACACATACTATAAGGAAATAGGCTAGCCCTAGGTATATTAATGAGAACTTCAAAAGAAAAATTACAATCTTGAGATGATGTTGCATCAGCCTCTCTAAGTCCTCCTCATCCAACCCTTGATCGAAAGATCCATAATCAAAATAACAATGATTTGCTAATTTTTTCCTTCTTGTTCACCATGAGAATGCCTCCATTTATAGGCTCAACCACCTTGGGTATATTTGGAATTAATTGAGGATATGGCTCCAATAGTTTTGATATCTCCCTTAGATGCAGCCTAGGGGTTATATTTGAGACAAACCAACTCGATCCATCCATAGTTGTCTTTAGCAGAAAATGGGATTTCTTCCAAGATTTTCTCAACCAACTCGACGCTCCCTTAGAATGGGAAACAAAGCACTATAATGCTCCCTATGAGATGGGAAAGGAGTGCTAGTGTTTCCCGTATATAGGCAGGGGAGCACTGATCTTCTCAAAATTTTCCAAGATGAGAAATTCTCATAGAAAAACATTTGTTTCCAAGATGGGGATTCTTCTTCTAACATGTTTTAGGGGTTGTTTCAAGTGTTTTCATGGTGTCATTCATGATGCAGCACTTATGGAAAGAGAATGTGACACTTACGACACTTGCGAAAAAAGTGTGACACTTACGACAAAAGTGTGACTCTTACGACAATGAGATTGTGACATTATTGAAGTGAGGAATTTCGATGTGTAAAAACAAAGGTACACAATATATGATTCATTCTATTATTCCATTTAGTACATCAAGCAAATTGACAACAGAACAAGGGAATTTTTTTGGACGACCATCAAGAGGAGGACAAAAGGGAAGGGGAGCTACTCCAAACGAACAAAAAAAAGTGCTTGATAAAGAGTAAGTCAATTATATTTTCTCAATTTAGTACATAGAAATTGTTTACATTGAAGATGATAATATATATTTCATTATATGCTATTTGTTTTGAATTTTTTTATATATCAGTAAATTTATAAATTGATGCCATCAATAAATTTATTCTTTAAGTTGATAATATATATTTGATCTCATGCTATTCATTTTCAATTTTTGTATACATCAATGAATCTAGAAGTAGATGCCATCAATAAATTCATTCTTTACAACGCGGAGGAAATGTGACCATGGGTCATGTTGTAGGAAGAGAAAAGAAGGAAATGGGACAATGACAAGAAAGCATCGAAATGGTTGAATGGTAGAAGCATGCCTTATCCTGATCATTTAAAATAAAATATTCCAAAAATATGTCCCAACAGTTGGGTGGCTAACCAGATACAAGATAAATATGCAGTGTCCAGTCATAACCCAAGTGGAGAATATTTCTATGCACTAAACATAGGGATTGGGTGCAGCAATGTTGTAATAACCTCTCTGAGTACCACATTCTATTTATAATATTTCACATTTAAATTTTAATGTGTATTATGTTTTTATTAATGCTTCAGTTATTAGACATATGACATTGTCCTTTGTTAGCATTTTTGCAGGTGCATTTGTTCCCATATATGTGGGCCTATGGACATCATTTTCACAGTGATTATGTTGATGATGGACACATCACACAATATTGTGGATTAGAGGTCGAGTTTGACCAATCAAGTCGTGCTAGCCACCGTGATCATTGGAAAGATACAAGAGATCATGCAAGTGGACTTCTCATCGTTTCAATGTGTTTTTTTTTTGCAAGTGGTGGGATACCTTTGACCGGAGAAATGTAAAGAAATATAATGATAGTGGGCTAATATGTATTAACTTTAAAAAAAAATTGGGTAGAAAGTAAGGAGCCTTCTATTTTCCCAAAACATTGCAACCAAGTGTTTTTTTACGTAGATGTGTTGGATGGGGATTGTTGGTTTGTAATGAGACATGATATGATGTCTAAGCATATTTTTTAGAAAAATAATGTTACAATGTCAAGCGAGGAAGATAATCAGGGTGATGGCAATGAAGAGTGATTTGTTTGGACATTTATATTGTGGATGTGTCATTTTATTATGGGTATCTATAATGGACAATTATGTTTTTTTTTTCTTCATTTTATAATTATGTTGGATATGAAAAGTTAAAAACCATTTACAACCTGTAAGGCCTACCTAAACAGAGCCTAATAAAAAACATAGAATTTCTATCATAATTTCTTTTCGGTTCTATATTCAGCAAAATAACAATTCATGGTTCAGCAAAATTCAAAATGAGCAGCATGATATAAATAAAAAATTGAGTAACATATACAACATAGTAAAATAATGAACCATCATAACGATAATGAACATGCCATAATAATGAAAATAAATACCTCTCAAGTGATGTTGTTCCCCAACTCAAGTGATGTTGTTCCCCAAATCTGTCTGTCCAAGATGAATTGTCTGTCCAAGCTGAAGCTAAAGCTCTGCCCAAAACTGACTAACCTCCCAGCCAACTAGGAACAACCTATCTGGCTCCCTAGCCCCAGTATTCCTTATGGTTTCCTAGCCCCCGAACCCAAAATTCCCAGCAACAGGTGCCCCCTATGGCAGTCCTCCAACAAACTCCTCAAGAAAAACTAGTAATACAATCCTCTAGTAAGCTCCTCCAGCCAAAAACTAGTAATACAGTCCTCCAATATGAAAAAAATGCTCTCCAAAAAAGTAATCCCCTTCTCGAGTGTTTTTCCCTCGCCTTATGCTCCCTTCCCCCTTATTCACCGCCTTATTCCCCCATTAAGTCTCAACCACCTTATCCCTTCATTAAGTGTCAACCACCTTATCCCCTTTTTCATTAATGGTTCCATTTACCGATATATTAAGTCTCGAAAATGAAAATTATTAATTTATTAAACCAATATTCCTTAAACAATATTTAATCATTTTTATTAATTAAACTAATATACATTCAACAAATATTTAATCAGTACAATTAATTAATTAAACTAATATACATTAAACAAATATTTAATTATGACAATTAATTAATTAATTAGGGTTGTTACATACACCTACCCTTCAGGAAACTTCGTCTCGAAGTTAAAGTATTTTATGATACAAGGGAAATGACACATGGTTCACACATTGATATCCAATAAATAACATTATCAGTAAGCCAAGAAAACTCATACATACTAGTGTACATGTGCAAGAAATGCATGTGTAGCTAGTACATACAAGTCTCGTGCATGTACTAATAACAATAACTATCACCTCTATAGTAATTTTGGTATGCATCCAATCCAATCAACAAGACTATTAAATTTATAAAAGATTATAAACCAATCAATTGTTTGTGAAATCTCTTAATTACAATAATCTAGCTCAACAATGTTTATTTAGACAATTGTAGTTGAATTAAGTAATTATGAATATACATATATACAGATTTTCTTTTCAGTAAAAAAAAACAATAAATTCCACCATAAGGAAAATCTCCATACACTCTCAACTATTTCTATTCATCCTTCCTCTCTAACTTAATTCCATCTTCCATTCCTATCCTTCCTCTGTTGGACTATCTTGGAGCATCAACTATATTGACCTAAATCCAAATAGAACCCGTAAGTGGAAGTGTCACTATCTTGACCAAGCTTCCCCAGTAGGCAACTAACAGTCATCATCACACGTCTAGGGGAGTGTGAGCTAACATTGTCCTCCCATGACTCTAGGTTTCAGAGGATACACGGTGGGAAATTCCTCCACCCCTCTTAATAAGACTAGGGTACACACCCTACAATGGAATATACAGTGGCACCATGTTGCTAGGAATTTTGTCATCGTTTATTCAGTTTTTGGGCAGTCTCACCACCTAAAAACCTACACTGGTCCATATATCATAACAGTGCATTTGTACCAATATAATTTCACATACAAAGATTCATACCATATTGTTTCTCGATCAGTGGTCATGACATCCACTTTTATTACCATTATCCCTTGGCTATTTCATAGCCCATTGACCTGCAAATTAGTCTATAACACAAATTTATACATATCTATGCATTATCATAATGTAAATACATACAACCATAATCTCAATTCGGTATCCACGTACCAACAAATTTAATATCAAAGTTTACAAGTTAGAAACAGATCTCATAATATCCCCATAATTCAATTAACGTTACCCGTTCATAGAATTTTCATTTACATAATAGATTGCATCATATCCACCATCATTCACATAATGTTAAACATTCATAGATTTCTCATTCACATAATAGATTGCATCATATCCATCATCATTCAAGTGACATTTAAACATCTATAGAATTTACATTCACATAGTAGATCGCATCATATCCATCATCATTCAAATAACATATAAACATTCATAGAATTTACATTCACATAGTAGATCACATCATATCCATCATCTTTCAAATAACATTTAAACATTCATAAAGGTTCATACGTATTAAAAGTTCAAGTGTACCATTAATATTTTCACTGTGAATAGAAAATAAAGGTGGTTAGGCCTCAGGTAATCCTAGTTGTCTAAGTCAAAAGGTGGTGTTACATACACCCAACCTTCGAGAAACATATTCTCGAGGTGGTCAAAAAAGTGAGGGATAATCTCGTCGTAACGTCTCAGCATCCTCCCAAGTAGCAGATCATGGACTATACTTGTCCCACTGGACCTTAACTTGGTCTGTTAGATGGTTCCTGAGCTGTCGGACTCTATGATCCAATATGCGTAATGGTTCTACCATGAGGGTTCCCACGTCTGACACCTGCAATTCCTTCCAATTTAGTTTATGTGATTCGTCAGCAACATAATGACGTAGAATAGATACATGAAAAACATTATGAGTTTTATGCAAGTGGGGTGGTAGTACAAGACGATATGCAATGGGTCCAATTTTCTCTTGGATTTTGAATGGTCCTATAAATTGTGGTGACAACTTTGTCCCCTTCTTGAACCGAATGGTACTCTTATTAGGCTTGATATGAATGAAAACATGATCTCCCACTTTATAACTTCGGTCAGTCCTATGTGCATCTGCATAAATTTTCTGACTATCCTGTGCTTCCTTTAATCTTTTCCTAATCTGAATCACCTGTTCCTCCATTCTCTTGAATCAATTCTGGCCCAACTGTTACTCAGTATTCTAATCTTTCCCAACTCAACAGTGTTCTGCATGGCCTTCCATATAGAGCTTCGTAGGGTGGCATTCCGATGGAGCTATGAAAACTATTATTGTAGGTGAACTCTACCAAAGGTAGGTACTTCTCCCAATGGGTTTGATTATCCATGACATACATCCTAAGCATGCCTTACATGACTCGATTTACTCTCTCAGTTTGCCCATCTGTTTCAGGATGATAAGTTGTTCTTAAGTTCAACTGAGTCCCCAATGCTGACTGCAAACTTGTCCAAAACCTAGAAGTGAATCTAGAGTCCCTATCTAAAATTATCTTCTTGGGTATCCTGTGCAAATAGATGACCTCACTTACAAACATGCATGCCACATCAATGACATCGTAAGTGTCTCTAACTGGAATAAAATGAGCACTCTTGGTTAACTTATCAACTATCAGAAGAATGGAATTATGTCTATGAGATGTGAGTGAAAACCCCACAACAAAATCCATAGAAATGACTTCCCACTTGGACATAGGAACATCATGTGGTTGTAGGAGACCTGTCGAGTGATGGTGGTCAAATTTCACTTGTTGACACTCTAGGAACTTGGTGACAAAATGGACTACATCGCACTTCATGCCTACCCAGAAGAAGAGCTTCCTTATGTCTGCGTACATTTTCTTCACACCCGGATGTGCACAAGAAAGTGCTCTATGGGCTTCTTTCAGTATGATACTTTGAATATCCCCACCTTCGGGGATGTACTTCCTTCCTCGATATCTTAATAGTCCATCTGCTTCCAGGCTATATCCATCATACTTTGGATCTAATTGTCTCCAAGGAGTTGCGTCAACACACATTCCCTCAAATTGACTTTTAAAGGTACCAAGGAGAAGACTCATGGTCTCCTCTACGACCACATTTTCTTTTCCCTTGATGTAAGAAATAACAAAATCATACTCACTCATAAACTCACTCCATTTCCTTTGTCTGACATTCAGATCCCTTTGAGTGAAGAGATGTTTTAAACTTTGATGGTTCGTTTTGATCTCAAAGTTTTGCCCCACTAGATAGTGCCTCCAAAGTTTCAGAGCTATCATTACGGCTGCCAACTCTAAACCATGAGTAGCGTAAATCTCCTCATGTTTCTTCAACTTCCTTGATGCATAAGCTATCACTCCTCCATCCTGCATTAGCACGGCCCCCGGCCCTTGCTTCGAGGCATCCATGCAGACTGTGAAGTCCTTTTCCATATCCGGCACTCGTAGAATTGGTGCACTAGTTAGTAACCTCTTAAGCTTGATGAATGTTGATCCAGGTGGATATCGGTGGCCACCCACATTTTCCAAATGGTTCAAAATAGTTTTCCGGCCATTTTGGCAATTTACTATTTTTAGCAGGTTTTAACTTCTGGGGCCATTTTGAGGGTCCAAATGAAGGTTTTTTGAGATCGAGGTTATCAATGATATATAAAGGCATTATTGAGCCCCCAAAATGAATCTCCTCAACAATACCTTTCCAACGATCTATCACACGCCTAAAACGGAGATCGTATGCAAAAGTTACGACCCCGGGAAGTT
>SNQJ01S0023901.1:52619-74604 GCA_010110895.2 Picea sitchensis
TAGAACAAGTTGGGAACCTTCTCCTTAGATCAGGGATCTCTTGATGAAACCAAGAATTCGAGCACAACTTCCTCCTAATCTCGAAAGATCCTCCCCTTATTCTCCTCAACGGGCCAACTACTGCCTCAGATTAGGTAGTGCTCCCTTAGAAGGGGCATCAGAGCGCTGTAGCACTCCTTGGTAATCTTTAGGGAAGCGCCGACACTCTCAAGATGAGCAACGCTCCTTCAAAGGGGGATGGGGAGTGTTATAACGCTCCTTGAAGCCTTGTAGGGGAGCGCCAACGCTTCTGGGGCTGAAGTAGGGGAGCGATCCCCCTCAAAACCTTTGTTTCAGGGTTCCTTTCAGGTGTCAAGAGTTATTTGACTTCAGTAAACCAGTTCTCCTCCTTCAAATTAGTCATGTGAGATGTTATAAGTGCCTCCTTAGTGTCGTTGACATGACAGTATGTCTGAACATCATTTGCAACACTAGTGACCAATTTGCGACACTTGCAAAAGTTGTAGGGAAGATGCGACACTTACGATGATTGAGAGGGACATGCGGCACTTATCCAGCTGAGCAATTTTGACGTGTAACAGTTCCAATCTAGAGGGGGATATCTCTTGTCACTTAATCTTTGATAGAAAATTTTTCTTGATAGAACAATGGATAAGGTTTCAAGGTTTGAGTGGATTTGATAAAGTGTTGTTGGCAAGGAGGAGAAGGATGCTTTTAGGGCTATTGTAATATCCCTCGACCGAACCCAATTTCAAATGTAATATAAATATACTTAAGCTGGTGAGCTGTTTTGATCGCATTTGGTAATGCACATCATGTGGCATAGTGCGCGCATGAACTGTGTAATAAAATGTTGTAGTATGCACATCACAGGATACCACACACAATAACTAAGGTGTGTGTAGTATGGAGGACAATGAGCCTCGTGTATATGATATGTATTATAGGCTGGTGAGCCAATTACTATAAGTTGGGATGCTTATGTTTTGGTATTAGGCCGAAACACATAGATGTCAAGGGCCAATGCGCCTACTTTGTACATGACTCATGATTAATATAAATACATTGTTGTGTGTAGACCAAACACGATAAAAGATATGGGGCACTGAGCTTCACCAGTTAGGGAAAGGGAGGGCCAAAATTCAAGGGAATATTATATTGATATTCCTAAAACGTAAAGTATGGATAATTATTTTATCCTAAGTCCTAAAGTTGGAGACAAGTGGACCAAAGTAACTTTCGATATGACAAGTGTCAAGTTGGGGACATGCATTCATATCGTGGGGGGATTTTCTTACCAGAGCAGAGCCCGACCATCATACTCACCATCACTTTCATGAAGAGTTCACAGTAATTCCGGTACACACTTAGTTATCTAGTCAATGAGTCCATGACCATTTTCACTCATGCATTTTGTTATCCTTGAGACAACCATTTCACCATTCCGAAACCTATTCCCATACCTCCTTTTGTTTGGTGTACCTAGTTAGCTTGGAGCGGAATTGAAGAAGAGGTTTTTCAGGCCCATGAGCAGTTCTCTGAGTGAGATAATTGCTGGGGATTGATTCTAGAAGGTGCTAAACTGCGGATACAGTGCTCTGAAAATTCCGGTCCAGCCTGTTGCGGAAGCCCTGGAAGGGAAGTGTGGCAGCTGAGGGACTGCTGAGTAGAGAAGGGGCACACTTCCTTGGGTGGTATAGGCATGTGGGGAATGAGAGGCTATAGGCTGTTAGTTGAGTGAGAACCTGAGACAAATTCTTTGCTGTTGTCCTTAAGCCTCAGTCTAGATAGGATCCATTTACCCTAGGTGGAGTTCAGTCCTAGCTCGAGGGTGACTCACTGTTGAGAGTGATGAACAGTGTAGTCTATGGCTCTAAGGTTCGTGGACGGTCTGTAAGTAGTTGGTGACAGTCTTTCTAAGATAAGTACCAATTGTATGATAAAATGATATGCTGTTTTGTTATTTACATGCCTATGTTACGATTTTAGCATATATGTGATTATGATTGCTTGTGTGCTTATGGGTAGTTTCCTATAAATGCTGCATATCTGTAGTTACTGTTGTTTCCATATAAAATTTGTATGTTACAGAAAGAAAATTGTTGTTTAAATTTAAAGCTTTCGCAAGAATGTTGTCTGTATATGTTCTAGCTGCATGTAGTAAAAAGAGTAAATATAAGTGGCATAACTCAGATGATTACTGAGAGTGTTACCAATTGGTTTGAGAGCATGAGTGGTTGCTCTAGAGTGGCACACCCCGGCCTGAGGTTGGACGGGGGAATGTTACAAATTGGTATCATAGCTTCAGTTCAACGCTGAGCTTGGATGGGCCAAAGGGGTACAGTTGAAGTGAATATTCACAGAAAAGTAACTTCGAATTGACTAGGATTGGAGTCACAGAGTGTCCTTGGAAAACTTTGGTGTATTGGGGCGCGTGGTAAATTTTGGCACCGCACGAGAAAACGTTGGCGTGCCAGTGTGTGTGGTAAATTGTGGCGCCATGTGGAAGATTATTATGTGTAGATGCATGTGCTGGATTTAACCTTGTGTGGTGAGCACACACATAGTAAGGTGCACATGGGGTGCACAAGTATTGCTTAACACAGAGGAGTTAGGTTCGTGCATAAGTATGAGTATAAGTTGTGTCGCGACAGTGTATTAAGTAGTGTGCGTAGATATTTGGGCATGATGGAATATGTTGAACTTGACATGGTGCATGTATAGGACAAAAATGCATGTGGAATATTGGTGTGCAGTATCGAAACTGTGCGCAATAGGTATTGGCGCACGACGCCGGAGTAGTGCACGTAAGTAGTCAGTGAGACGAAGAAGAAATTCACAGTAGATTTAGGTGCATGGAAAAGAATTTTACCTTGTGATATTGATATGCACATTAAATATAAATGAACAAGTCAAAGTTTAGTGCACTTGAAGTCTCTTGGAAGGCGATGAGTATGAGTTTAAAATGCATAATAATAAGAGAAAAAGAAACACACAACTGCATCGATGCATTAATTAATTAAAAATAATTCCGAACTTTAATTTCCTCCGATTTAGACGAATGAAAATAAAACATAAGATTACAAGAAAAACTTACTATAAAAGAGAACAATATTCATAACATTAGCAACTAGAAATTGTAATAAAACAGTCTAAAATCCGTTTATGTATTTATATAATTGTAATAATTACAAAGTTACAAAAAGAGGATGACAACAGTTAGCCTGTTGAAAAAGGTCCAATTAAGAACATGTCTATCATCTCTGGTACTCTTTACCTCCGCTACTAGATGTTCAAAATTCACCGAGACATGCTTATTTTAGTTGAAGACTTACTTCAGCTTAGCGATCTCTGCCTTTAAAAAAGAATCTAACCAGACCAATTGATTCTCTCCAACACTTTCAGCCACTTTAGCCATAGATTCCTCCTTCTTCTGCTGCTTACTCCTTTTCTTCTTAGCGGCTGGCTTGTTGATGACTAAATCCTTTATAGTGGGATTCAATCTGGCTTCCAATTGCGAGTCTATAGCTAGATTTGTGTGGAACTTAGTTGCTAAAATGTGCGCAAGGACCCTTTCCTCCTTACTTGTAGAAAAATCTAGCATGTTGCTCAAATAACCAATCTCACTCGACTTAGCCTTGTCCATGTATCTCAGGTTGGGGATACCAAAATGTGTCTTTATAGAGAGCAGGAAGTCGAACAATTTGGAGATTACTTCAATTATGGATACGCAGTTATCTTTATACTTGGGGAGTGGTAATTATAGAACTCCATTTATGAAGTGCAGATGGATTACGTACAAGAGCATTGGGTTTCCATGCTTGGCCAATCCATTTCGAATGATTATATTTTGAGTTCGTTACATGGTGGCATTCAGCTGACATCACATGGCTGTGAAGTACCGAACGAGTGAAGCAGGGTGATCTGACTAGCTGTCACTTGCTCCACGAGTGGTGGATTTGACATATTAAGAGACGTGATATAGCATCTTGGCGAAAGTGGTTTCGGAAAACCACCTTCTTGCTCGAGTGTATCTCAGAAGACACTAGGCGTTTGTGTTTTCGAGACTTGGGTCTTATCTAGAATTGCCATGGTGATAACACCAGGAAATTAAGAGAGATAATTATGATGTGTATATAGGATCAAAGGTTCTTATTCCCATGAATTGATGAAATTTAGACTGATAAGTTGCGACGGTTACACGTTTTGCAGAATTAACAATAACTTGATTAGATCAGACCATCGTAGAGTCCATAAGAATGGAATAAGCATAGGGGAATTACAGTCAGCAAAATAAGAGCAGAGGGGTGGATGTCCATTTGGGATGGAAGGAATGAACTCCAACGAACATGGAGAAGAAAGGAATGAAGATGTGAATATGGATGAGACCATTAAGAATTTGTAGAAAGATGTCCAAACCAATAAAGCGGATAATGAAAAGCTTATGAAAGCCAAAGAGTAGCAGGATGACTTCAACATGAAGCTCTTGGAGGGTTTGAATAGAATAGAACATAAATTGGTTAAGGAGAGTGACTCAAGTAAATTTGAGAGTCATAAATCTTCAGAGGAGAAAGGAAAAGTAAAAAGTGCTAGTAGAAATCACCATCATTCCCAAAGGCATTCCAATAAGAGAGCAAACAACAAATCTATTCTATTCCCTTTCAGAAGGTATAAGAGACATGGGGTGGATGAGCTGTGAGGAGAAATGAACAAAATCAAACCTCTTACATTTGATGGTGAGCACAAAAAGGATGAAGATGCAGAAACATGGTTTCTAGGCATGAGGAAATATTTTCAATTGCATAATTACTCTTCTCATGAAGAAGGTAGAATCGCTATCTATCAACTCAAAGGAAAGGCCTCCATGTGGTGGGATCAACTTGTGCAGGTGCAACACATTGTAGAGAAAAGTGTTTCTTGGAAGGAATTCAAGAAATTTTTTGAGAAGAAGTAATTAACAAAAAAGGTACCATGACAAGAAAATGAAAGAGTTCTTTGAACTTAAGATTGGAAGTACAACCATAAATGAATATGAGAGAAGGTTTCTGGAACTGCTGAAGTATGTCTCTTTCATCAAGGATGAGACAGTCAAGATTCAAAGGTATTTAAGTGGATTGCCATCGTTCATCAGTGAAAAAATATAGTATGATGATCCCAAGACATTAGAAGAGACCATAAGGAGAGCTAAATTCTTATATGAGCAGTAGAAAGCAAAGCCTGGTTTTCAAAAGGCTCGGGAAGACAATACGAAATTCAAGATGGATCAGAGGAAGAAAGGAGCTAAGCCACCGTTCTTCAGAAATAATCCACAAGGGCAGAAAATGCATAAAGAACCCAGAGTGATTGACAAAGGGAGTCAAGGGCCAAGACAACCACCAATGCAATGTTGGGGTTGTAAAGGGGACCATAGGTTCAAAGATTGTCCTGACAAAGGTGAAAAAAATAGGGCTGTTCACAATGTACAATGCGCTGAGACAGTAGATGACATGGGAAAATATGTGCCAAGGATTTATGTAGCCCTGGAAAACAAGTAAGTAGAGTATCAGTCCCACATGATTGAAGTGGAAGGTATGATCAACAACCAAAACCTTGCTATTTTAATTGATTCAGGAGCTAGTCATATTTATATAGACCCTAAGATGGTGGAAAGTTTGCAATTTCCAAGAAGCAAGCATGGGAAATCCTGGTTAGTGCAACTGGATACAGGAGCTAGAAGAAAAGTTAATGACATGGTTAAGTCATGCCTCATAGACATGAATGGACTAAACACCAAGGCAGATTTGAACATCTTTCCCTTAGGTTCCTATGACAGTCTAATTGGGATGGATTGGTTGGACCAACACCACACTCTCTTAGATTGTCACAACAAAGCATTTACTTGCCTTGATGAGGAAGGAAAACTAAGGAAGGTACAAGGAATTCCTCGGGCAGTAACCGTTAGAGAAATTTCAGCATTGCAGCTAAAGAAATGTTACAGGAAAGGATGTCAAATATTTGCGGCTCATTTGGAAGAGATACCTAAAGATAAGGTGCCAAATTTGGAAGATTATGGATTCCTGGAAGATTTTGAGGATGTGTTCAAGGAGGTACCTGGACTACCCCCAAGGAGAGACATTGATTTCTCTATAAAATTGATGCCTGGAGCAGCGCCAGTATCAAAGACTCCTTATAGAATGAGTACACCATAATTGAAGGAGTTGCAACTGCAGCTTGAAGAACTTCTGAAGAAGGGGTATATACACCCAAGCGTGTCACCTTGGGGTGCCCCAATATTGTTTGTGAGAAAGAAGGATGGGAAATTATGGTTGTGCATTGACTTTAGACAGTTGAATAAAGTGTCTGCTAAGAACAAGTATCCTCTACCAAGGATTGATGACCTCCTTGATCAATTGAAGGATGAAAATATATTTTCAAAAATAGATCTCAAATCAGGATACCATCAAGTAAGAATTAAAGACTAAGATATTAGCAAGACCGCCTTCAAGACAGGGTATGGTCATTATGAGTTCACAGTGGTACCATTTGGGTTGTCAAATGCACTAGATATTTTCATGTGCTTAATGAATGGTGTTTTCCGAGAGTATTTGGACAAGTTTGTCATTGTCTTTTTGGATGACATTCTTATATATTCCAAGTCAGAGGAAGAGCATGAACATCATTTGAGGATGGTGTTGCAAGGATTAAGGGAATGAAAGTTATATGCCAAATTGAGCAATTGCTCATTTTATCAGAAATAGATTCATTATTTGGGGCATATCATTTAAAATGATGGGATATCAGTGGATCCTGAGAAGATAGAGGCCATTAAAGAATGGTAATCACCGAAGAATGTGATAGAAGTGAGATCATTCATGGGTCTTGCAGGTTACTATAGAAGATTTATTGAAGGATTCTCAAATGTTGCACATCCAATCACTTCCTTGCAAAGGAAGGGGGTGAAGTTTCAGTGGACACTGGATTGTGAAAGAAGTTTCCAACACTTGAAACAATTATTGACAAGTGATCCAATATTGAGGATCATAGACCCAAAAGAAGACTTCATCGTATGCACTGATGCATGTAATGAAGGACTTGGCAGAGTCCTTAGTCAAAATGGGTTTGTCATATGTTATGAATCAAGGAAGTTGAAGGATCATGGAAGAAACTATGCCACTCACAATTTGAAGTTGGAAGCCATAGTGCATGCCTTGAGGAAATGGATACACTACCTCATGGGAAAGAGGTTTGAGCTAAGAACATACCACAATGGTCTGAAATATTTATTTGATCACCCAAATCTAAATGCTAGACAAAGCAGATGGTTGGAATTTCTAAGCGAATATGATTTTGATATAAAGCATATCAAAGGGAAGGAGAATAAAGTGGCTGATGCACTCAACAGGAAGGTGCATGAATTATATACTTCAACCATTAGCATGTACCAAACTGATGTTAAAAGAAAAATTCCGGAGGCTGCTAATGCAGATCTGCAATACAAGGAATTGGTAGCAATGCTACATCAGGGGATTATACTTCAGAAGGTGGATGATTATAAGTTAGGATTAGATGGAATACTGTTGTGCAAGAACAGTATTTTTGTTCCAAATGTCCAAAACTTGAAATGTATGATTTTGCATGAAATGCATAATGTTCCTTACGCAGGGAACCCTGGATATCAGAAAACCATTGCAGTGATCAAGAGCCATTACTTTTGGCCAGGTATGAAGAAAGAGATCGCTGAGTACATCGCTAGATGTATGTAATGAGAGAAAGTGAAAGTTGAGAATAGACACCCAACAAGGTTGCTGCAACCTTTAACCATTCCTGAATTGAAGTGGGAAGTGGTGACAATGGATTTTATTACGGGATTGCCTAGAACAAGCAAGCCGCATGATTCTATCATGGTGGTGGTGGAAAAGCTTATGAAAGCTACCCATTTTATTCCACTGAAACTACGCACAAGGAAACAAAGGTTGCTGATATTTTCATGAAGGAAGTAGCATGATTACAGAGGATTTCTAAAACAATTGTGTCCTACAAAGACCCGAAATTCACCTCGAATTTCTGGAAAGGATTGTTCAAAGTATTTAGAACGAATCTGAACTTTAGTACAACTTATGATCCTGAGTCTGATGGAAAGACAAAAAGAGTGAATGGGGTGATAGAAGATACACTGAGAATGTATGTGATGGACAAACAATCGAAATGGGAAGACTACCTACACTTGGTAGAATTCGCATACAACAATGGGTATGAGGCATCATTAAAGATGAGCCCATTTGAATCACTTTACGACATAAAGTGCAATACTCCAGTGAGTTGGGATAATCCAGCTGATAGGAAAATAGTTGGGCCAGAGTTGCTCAGGGATATGGAGGACCAGATGATAAAAATTAAGAAGAATTTAAAAGCTACCCAAGACAGACAAAAAAGTTATGCCGATAAGAACATAACCCACAGAGAATTCAAAGTGGCTGATCATGTTTTCTTGAAAGTGAAAGATAACAGGAGTTCCCTAAAGTTGGGAAGCTACGCCAAGTTGGAGGCTAGATTTTGTGGGCCTTTTGAAATCCTGGAAAGGATTGGTCCAGTTGCTTATATGATTGCATTGCCTGCATCTATGTCTATTCATAATGTCTTCCATGTATCATTACTAAAGAAATATATACCAGTTCTAATCATGTTATTGATTGGAATTTGATTCAGGTGGAGCAAGAAGGTGCTTTTCAAGTGCATCTGGTGTGCATTTTGGATCGAAAAATCAAGCAGCTCCGGAACCAAACCATAGGGCTTGTAAAGGTTTAATGGACCTGGTACGGTCCTGAGGATGCTACTTGGGAGCATGAAGATGCAATGCGGACATAATACACACATCTTTTTGAAGATTTTTGAAACTCTATTATATATGGGTGTATGATGCACTAAGGACAATGCATAAATAAGGGCAGGGGATTTTAATATCCCTCGACTGAACCCAATTTCAAATGTAATATAAATATACTTAAGCTGGTGAGCTATTTTGACCACATTTGGTAATGCACATCATGTGGCATAGTGGTGCATGAACTGCGCAGTAAAATGATGTAGTATGCACATCGTAGGATACTGTGCACAGTAACTAAGGTGTGCGCAGTATGGAGGACAATGAGTCTCGTGTATATGATATGTATTATAGGTTGGTGAGCTGGTTACTATAAGTTGGGATGCTTATGTTTTGGTATTAGGCCAGAACGCATAGATGTCAAGGGCCAATGCGCCTACTTTGTACATGACTCATGATTAATATAAATACATCGTTGCACATAGACTGACCATGATAAAAGAGATGGGGGACTAAACTTCACCAGTTAGGGAAAGGGAGGGCCAAAAGTCAAGGGAATATTATATTGATATTCCTAAAACGTAAAGTATGGATAATTATTTTATCCTAAGTCCTAAAGGTGGAGACAAGTGGAACAAAGTAACTTCCGATATGACAAGTGTCAAGTTGGGGACATGCATTCATATCGTGGGGGGATTTTATTACCAGAGCAGAGCCTGACCATCATACTCACCATCAATTTCGCGAAGAGTTCATAGTAATTCCAGTACACACTCAGTTATCTAGTCAATGATACCATGACCATTTTAACTCATGCATTCTGTTATCCTTGTGACAACCATTTCACCATTCCAAAACCTATTCCCATACCTCCTTTTGGTTGGTGTACTTGGTTAGCTTGGATCAATATTGAAGAAGAGGGTTTTTAGGCCCATGAGCAATCCTCTGAGTGAGAGAATTGTTGGGGATTTATTCCCAAAGGTGATAAACTGTGGCTACAACAATCTGAGAATTCTGGTCCGGCCTGTTGCTGAAGCCCTGGAAGGGAAGTGTGGCAGCCGAGGGACTATTGAGAAGAGAAGGGGCACACTTCCTTGGGTGGGAAAAGCATGTGGGGAATGAGAGGCTATAGGCTATTAGTTGAGTGAGCACTTGAGACAGAGTCTTTCCTGTTGTCCTTGAGGCTCAACCTGGATATGATCCCTTTACCCTGGGTGGAGTTCAGTCCCAACTCAGGGGTGACTCACTGTTGAGAGTGATGAATAGTGTAGTCTATGGCTGGGAGGTTTGTGGATGGTCTATAAGCAGTTGGTGACAATATTTCTAAGATAAGTACCAATTGTATGATAAAATGATATGTTGTTTTGTTATTTACATGCCTATGTTACAATTTTAGCATATATGTGATTATGATTGCTTGTGTGCTTATGGGATTTTTTTTGTAAATGCTGCATATCTGTAGTTACTATTGTTTCCATATAAAAGTCGTATGTTACAGAAAGAAAATTGTTGTTTAACTTTAAAGCTTCCGCAAGAATGCTGTATGTATATGTTCTAGCTACATGCAGTAAAAAGAGTAAATATAAGTGGCATAACTCAGTTGATTACTGAGAGTGTTACCGACTGGTTTCAGAGCATGAGTGGTTGCTTTGGAGTGGCGCACCCCGACCTAAGGTTGGCCGGGGGAATGTTACATCTATGGAGTCAGATATTGAAAACAAATGAAACTAATGTCTTGTTAATAGAACCTCATAGAGGAACAAAGGATAAATTTGGTGGATGAAACCTTCATCTTCTTGGATTTAGTTATAGAGGGTGAAAGAGGAAGAGAACAACAAATAACAACATCAGAGAACCATATACATGAATTATGACCTAGTTAGGAAGAAAAGGACAAAGTTTAAATTCCTTGAGTTTAGAGCACCCTTTAGATGAATTCTAACTCTTAAAAATCAATTCAAACAGAGGAAAAATAAGATTTAAATAGAGACAAAAGAGATACATACACAAAGACAAGAAAAAAATTGTCAGGTCATCACCATTAGAATCTCTTTCATGAAGGTTCAAGACTTCTGCATTTCATTCCATTCAGATTCAAATATTTTATAGTTAAAGTAAAAATGCTATAGTTTTTCCAAGTCACCCTTTTTACATCAAAACGATCCAAATATATAAGATCCTACTTGCCATAGTAGGCTATTAGGGGTCGAATTCCTCCTGACTACAATAGTGGATCTGTTTACAATAGAAGAGGACAAATAAAAAATGACTTTACTAAAAATAGTAAGTTTGTTTGACCCTATTTAATGCAAAACAAACATATCTTATACAATCAAATATCCAAGATAAATTTGATTATGAAGTGTGGATGAGTCATTAGGTTCGTTTGGAGATTCCTTCAAGAGAAATGGTGTGTTATCCTATAACTCTTTCACCTTTGAATAGTGTGTTGGTGCTCACTCCATGTAAATGCTACCTATAATGTTTGTATAGAACACTGGGATTTCTTGCAATTTTTGCAGGTCCAGGTGGCAACCACTGATACAAAACCTTGAATTAACCTCCAATATGGTATACCCAAACCTTGATGTTGTCATTTTCATTTTTATATGACTACAACATTTGCGTAGCACTAGTGCACTACACAAGTGCTGTGTATGCTTGCCTTATCAGTCAAAATTTGCAGCTTCTCAAAAGGGTGACTCATAATGTCATAATTGTTTGGATCATAAGAACGGGGGCTTCAAAAAGGTGTTTATATAGCAATATGTTCAAACTTATCTAAATTCTACCTCCCTTGGTCACCTTTTAGTTTGCAACTGTAATGTTGACTTCCTCCAAAAATAAAAACTGTGTTTTTCATCCTTTCATATTTGTGCTACTTCTGTAAGTAGATCTAGTGTTCTCCTAGCCTCATCATTCAACTACATATTCTTCTTTATATACCTATTTTCCTTCCTCAGTGTTAGGTTATGTACCTTTAAATTTCCCACCTTCCTGAGCAGGGCTTAATTTCTCTTCAATTTTGACTGGGCATTGGAAAGGGTTGCACAAGCATTTTCTCTGGCTGGTATGCATTATTTAAAGTGTTTCATGGCTATGTCATATGATATCTTCTTTTCTTCTCTGAGATTAATGATTTTATCTTGAGCTTCCATCAACTTATTATCAAGCCATCTTATGTTCTTTTCTCCTTCTATGGGTGAAGTAGGAGGTATCTCACTTGCTGCTTTCTTTCCCTATATGTCTGGACTGTTCTTCCTGGTTGAGGATCTTGTCATAGGTGTTGTGGACTTGGATACAACTGTGGTCTCAAGGTTTTGCAAAATTCCCTTGGATGTTTCACTTTTAGGATCTGTCTTGACCTGTGGTGTTTTTTCCTCAGAACCTCCCTGATCTAGCTTCCTCTTCAAATCTTTGTTTTCTTGATAAAACTGAGCAATTACATGCAGAGCCTTTCTGATCTGTTGTTGCAATTCCCTAATTTCCGAGTCTTTATCTCTTGCTTTGGCTTGGCCTTCATCCATCCCTTGATCTAAAATCTCAACATACTCTATCTGGACTACTGGTGTAAGAATATTTCTTGCTGCTGATCTTGTGGTTGGCCTTCTAGGTGTCTAGGTATCTTTTGGTTCATCAATGAACATAATTTTTCTACCCTTCTTTGGAATTGACTGGCTTGGAGGAGAGCCTTCAACTTCCTTCTCTTTTCTTTTCTTTGCAACAATTTCTCCCTTTTTACCTCTAAATGACTTCTTCATCTTGATTGTATTTAATGACCTATACAAACCATTGACTCAAATTTGGAATGGCTTTGTCTTCCTAAGACCATGGCATGAATTTTCAAACCTTAGAGAAACTCTAAACTTTACCCTAAAATTACTTATTTTAACATATCCAACACTAAATTTTCAAGTAATGATTGTAGATGGAGGTACCATAAATTGTTCTGGGAAGTGCCATAGTATTAAGCTCGATATGGGGGAGTATTTTTTGGATACTCCCATAATTTCCATCCAAATGGGGGGTTCTGATGTTGTACTAGGGGTCCAATGGTTACAATCATTGGGAATAATGGTCCTTAATTTTCAAAATATTTCCATGAGATTTTACTCACATGGAAGGGAAATTGAGCTTAGAGGTATCTAATGGAAACCCTCTAAGGTGATAAGCTCTAATAGCATGACAAAATTACTGAAAAAGAGACACCATGGTGTAATTGAAAAAATGTTCTCACTAGATGTTCAAATATATATATCCTTATCTCCATTAGATCTCTGAATAGTCATCAACATTATTTCCACTACAAGGAGAACACCTTCTTGCAAAGGTTTTTACAGAATCTCCTCGAAAAATCTATACATTCTCTGTTTATAGTGGAGGTTGTTAGTGGAGGCATGTGACCAAAGGTTTTTTTGGAGGTTTTTTCATTGGCATGCCTCTAAGTTCTATACACACCGGTGCATACATGAACAATAAATAACTGGTGCATAAATGACCAATAAATCACTGGTGCATTAATGTTCAAAAGCACCACAACAATTTATAATAAAAATTACACGCATTGAATAAAGCACACCGATTCCGTTGAAAAATACGCACCACTGTGCCTCATTGTCGTTAGTTGAACCGCAGTAAGGTAAATAAAAACATATTACCAAACATATTTTCATTGTTATAGTGCATCCCATGCTTCCAAACTCTCAAGAAAGCACGGGTGCTCACCATCCTTCCTAAGACATCATGTTTCTAGTGCTCTACACCAACATAAATCCATTGGTAGATTCCACACATTTCCAAATTTTGGAAATTACCATGAATTTTTAGTTCCTCTCAATGGTGAAACCATGCCTTCTCAAGAATTTTCATTTCCTCGACATTTTCATCCAATCAAAATTTGAATTTAGCTTGAAATTTGGCATTTTTTTCAATTTTTTTTCCAATTCCGCGTGGTGCACTTGAATGCTTCAGCTTGCCTCAAAGTGGTGTGTACAGTGTTAAATTCAAAGTGAGAACTTCCATCAGAGCATCTCATTTATATGTATGCATCGGTGCCATTTAAGCAAGAACACCATGCCAAATTATAAAAAATAAAGTGGTGTGTCCTTCAGAATGCTCCACAACCAATGCATAATTGGATTGTGGTCGCACTGGTACATCTCATTTAATTAACCACAACACTAACTTAATGATTTATAAAATTTAATGTAGTGGTGCAACCATTTTAACCAACTTCACCGGTGCATACATTAACAATAAAACATCGACGCGTCAATGTTCAAAAGCATCACCATACTTTATAATAAAAGTTACATGCACCAAATAAAGCACACCGGTGCTGTTGAACATTATGCATTGGTGTGCCTCACTATAATCAGGTGCACCATGGTAGGGTAAATACAAAAATTTACCAAATCAATTTTCATTGTTACAATACTTCTCATCCTTCCAAACTCTCAAGAAAGCACCAATGCGTACAATCTGTTGAATTATTGTAACTTCAAAGAATATTCTAATTACATTTGAGTTATTATCTTATAAATCAAATCCCCTTTTGTGGATTGATCATGTCTAGTCTTTTATAAGACCAAATCCCCTTTTGTGGATTGGTCAAACCATATTTATATGGTGGTATTTGAGAAGTCATCCCCTAGTGTTTATAAAGTGGTTTTAACCACTCCTTGAAGAAGTCGGCCCTACTAAGTGAATAGACATAACCCTAGCACCTCCTCAACTAGTATTTATAAGTGAATATGGTGCCTCACTTATACACACTCACACTCACTCATATAGTGCACATATCTTGAAGGCAGTTGCAGTTGTAGGAGGAAGGAGAAGAGAGGCACATGCTCAGTCTTGGTTTATTCTTGGTGTTTTGGTCTTAGTCTTGGCATTGTTTTGGCAATTTATTATTGAGGAAGTTTTTCTAAGTTTTCTCTCCCATGAGGGTTTCCTAGGATAACAATGTTGTGTACCTTGTGATTGTGTTTCTTTCAGTGATCCTCTTTATGCTGTTGTTTTAGAAATGCATTGAATGCTCATGTAATTTTGAAATAAATTAATAACAACATTAAAACTTAACATGGTATCAGAGCTTGACTGAATAGAGCACCTTTCACTGGGTATCCAAAAATGTCCTTGTTGTCGTAAAAGGAAATTAGGGATTTTTACCAAAGAGGATTTTTTGACCAAAAACTATCTTGGGAATTGTGCCTTACACTAGTTTATCCTTTGGCAACTTGAGAAATTTTTTCCAATGGCCATATTCTCCAGAAAGTCAAACCCTAGTTTTGGCTGGTACCAGAAAACCAAGAAACTAGGAAACCATAACCAGTACCAGAAGTACTAGTCCATATTTGTGCAGGTTAATTTTCAAGGGGTTAAACTTGGAATTTTCTGAAACAGTCAGCTCCAACCAACTCGTCTCAGCCCAATGCATCTCATGGTAAGTTCAGATTCATTTTCTGAGAACTTTCATTTTTTGGTAATTTTCCTAGCTCTAGGTTAAGATGTCTACAAGCACCAAGCTTGTTGACAAGTTAGAAGGTGTGGAAATTTTTCATGCCTCGAAGTAAAAAATTAGACTCATTCTTGAAGAGAATGAACTTGCAAAATTCATACAATAAAATGTACTGGAACCCAAAGAAGATGAAGCCAAAGAGAAGTACAAGAAGGATATGATTAGCGCCAAAAGAATAATTGCATATTCCATTAAAGACCACTTGATCCCTCAAGTGTATTCTAAGAATACTCAAAAAGAGATGTTTGATGCCCTAACCAAAATGTATGAAGGAAATAACATCAACCAGAAGATGAACTTGAGAACCCAACTCAAGAATACAAAGATGTAGAAAGGAGAAATAGTTCAAGACTATTTCTCCAGGGTTTCTCAATTCAAAGAATATTTAGAAGCAATTGGAGACAACTTGGATGAAGATGAACTCATAATGACAAATCTTAATGGTCTCACAAGACCTTGGAATGCCTTCATCCAAACTATTTGTGTAAGAAAAGAGAAACTCCAATTTGATAGTTTATGGAAAGAATGTGTTCAAGAAGAAGCAAGAGTAGCCAACTGAGAAGCCATCCTATTAAGAGATGAAGATAAATCCCTAGATTCTAATTCTAAAGGAGGAAATAAAAAGTCTCATTTTCAAAAGGAGACCCACTTTCATAAAGAATCTCACCCTCCAAAGAGATTCTAGAAATATCATAAGGGTTAAAGAAAGGGAAAATATTTTTCCTCTTATGAATGTTATCATTGTGATAAGATGGGACACATTGTTAAGAATTGTCCTGCCAGAATGGAGGAATACAAGAAGATAAATTACAAAAGACATCATGCCCATGCAACTGAAGATGATGAGCCACCCAATAAGTTGACTAAACAAGAGATTGAATATTATGTTTTGTTTTCATCCCTCTCAGGATTTGTGACACCCGAAGAGGATACTTGGCTCATATATAGCAGTTCCTCTAAGAACATGACAGGTCAGAAAGATATTATCTCTAGTCTTATAGAAAAATAATTCCCCCATAAATTTTCACATGGAGATGATTATTAGTACCCTATCAAAGGAATGGGAGAATTCACCTACAAATTTGATTCAAGAACTCTAATGAGAATGAAGGATGTAATTTATGTACTGTGTTTGACAAAGAACTTACTTCTATCTCAACTCTATATAAGAAAGGTTTCAGGGTTGCATTCATAGATGGTGAAGTTATTGTGTGGCTTAAAGGAAAAACCATAGAAGATGCAGTTGTCATTGGAACATAAGAAGGTGGTTTGTACAATTTAAAAGGTCACTTAGATGTAGCCTTAACTCACTCTACTGAAAGTCCTTGTGAACTTTGGCATAAAAGACTAGCCCACATCAACTACAAATCCTTACCATAAGTAAACAAGATAGTTACAGGTTTACCAGAATTAAAATTTGATCATGAAGGTGTATGCAAAGGATGTGCATGAGGAAAGAACATAAAGAATCCTTTTCCAAAGAGAGACAATAAAGCTAAAGGAATCTTGGAACTTTTCCACTCAGATGTATGTGGTCCAATGCCATCAACCTCTCTAAGAGGGTATGTATACTATGTATCTTTTATTGATGATTACTCTCATAAGACTTGGGGGTTTATTTCTTGAAATCAAAAGATGAAGTACTTGGAAATTTCAAGGAATTCAAAGCCTTGGTAGAAAACCTCTTTGAAAGGAAAATATAGATACTCAGGTCAGACAATGGAGGATAATACACTTCAAATGAATTTGGAATATTTGACAGAGATGTCAGGGTTAAGAGGGAGATCACCACTCCCTATAATCCTCAAAAAAATGGTGTACCAGAAAGAATTAATAGAACAATTATGGATGCAGTAAAGACTATGATTCACGATCAAGATCTTCCAATGCACTTATGGGTTGAAGCAACAAGAACAAAAATATATGTCCAAAACAAATTATCCCATAGTGCACTTGGATTCAAAACTCCCAAATAAATGTTCACCAGAAATAAGCCATAAGTAAGCCATCTCAAAATATTTGGCTGTCTAGTATTTCTACACATTCCAAAAGAAAAGAGAACCAAGTTGGATCCTTTAGAAAAGAAGGGAATTTTTGTTGGATAGTGTGAGGTCTCTAAAGCCTTAAGAATTTACATACTAGGTTACCATCATATTGATATCAACAAAGATGTAACCTTTGATGAAGATGCAACACTCAAAATATCAAGTAAATGTCATCTTGAAGAAGTATATGAAGAAGAACCTATAACTCCTAGAGTTGCAGAACTAGTGAGGGAAGTTATAGTTACCCTCGATGAGATTCCAGAAGATCATGATATGATAGAATCTCAAGAACCTCCTCATATGATGATCACTCACAAGAGAATGACAACTTAGGAGAGATAACTTACTCAAGATGTAGAGAAGTATGGTGCCCCAGAAGGAACCATGAGACAGAGAAAGAAACCTAAGCCATTCTCCAACTATATGGCTTTGATGTGTGATCTCATAGAAAAGGAACCTAATTTCTTTGAAGATGCCATTCAAAAGAAAGAATGGACGGATGCCATGATAGAATAATATCAGTCCATCATAAATAATGATGTATGGGAAGTAGTTCCTAGACCAAAGAACAAAGATGTGGTATCTTCCAAGTGGATATACAAGATAAAACATGCAACAAATGAAAGTATTGAAAAACATTAGGCAAGATTTGTGGCTCGTGGATTTTCTCAGAAGGAAGGTATTGACTATGAAGAAACATTCTCTCATGTAGCCAGATACACTTCTATCAGAACCATCATATCTCTTGCAACCAAAATGAAGTGGAAGTTACACCATATGGATGTGAAAACAACCTTCTTAAATGGTGTTATTGAAGAAGTGTATATAGAACAAGCACGAGGGTTTGAATTTGAAGATAGAAAGAATCATGTTTGTAGGTTGAACAAAGCTCTTTATGGGTTGAAGAAATCTCCTAGAGCTTGGTATGGAAGAATTGATAGTTTCCTGATGAGCTTGGGATTTACCAAAAGTAAAGCTAATTCTAACCTTTACTTCAAGGTTATGAATGATGAGCCAATTATATTGCTACTATATGTGGATGACTTATTCTTAACAAGAGAAGAAAATCCCATCATAGATTGCAACAAGAATCTCACTGCAGAGTTTGAGATGAAAGACCTAGGGATGATGCATTATTTCTTAGGTCTTGAAGTTTGATAGATCCTAGAGAAGATCTTCCTTAACTAAGGGAAGTATGAAATTGAAATACTGAAGAGATTTGACATGTTGGAATGTAAATCCATGAACACACCCATGGAAACAAACTTGAAGCTTCTATTTGATACTTCGTAAGAGTTGGTTGATGCTACTATGTACAAACAAATTGTTGGTTCATTGATGTATTTGACGAATTCCAGACCATATATATTCTTTGTTGTGAACACCTTGAGTTAGTATCTGGTGGAGCCCAAAATTGTTCACCTTGTAGCTGCAAAGCATGTGATGAGATACCTTAAGGGTACATTGGATTATGGTCTCTGTTATACTGAATATCATGACTTCAGACTGTGTGGTTACACTGATTCATATTGGGATGGAAGTGTCTCAGATAAAAAGAGAAATTTAGGACGTTGTTTCAGTTTGGGGTCATCCATGACTTCATGGAAAAGCATGAAGCAATCTAGTATTGATCTCAACACGATAGAAGAAGAATACATTGCAGCAAGTTCCACCAGTTGTGAAGCCATATGGCTTCAGAAGTTGTTAATAGGTCTGTTGGATTTGGAGATGGAAGCCACCATGATTCTATGTGATAACCTGAGTTGTATAAAAATGATGGAGAACCTAGTGTTCCATGATAAGTTGAAGCACATAGAGATCTAATATCACTACATTCATGATATGGTGCAGAGGGGAGCTATAAAGCTCCAATATGTTGGCACATATGAGCAAGAAGATGTGTTGACCAAGCTTATGTCTCATGTGAAGTTTGAGTACTTCCAAGACAAGATTGGTGTTATCCGAAAGGACCTCCCTCGAAAGAGGGAGTGATGCTGATGATACTATGGTATCCTGAACAACAACGGGTAGCATCATTAGGATTTTATATCCTAGGGGATTGATCATCCCTAGAAAGATCCCGGAGGTCTCGTAAGAATGGTCTATCGGAGTAGCTATGCATGTATATGCCAACTGTGGTGAGAAGTGGTAGCCTTGTTAGGATTTTATACCCTAGGGAATCTTATGATTCCTGGGTAGATCCCGAAGGTCCGGTAAGGATGGTTTGTCAGAGTACCATGTGGTAGATTGTTAGGATTTAAATCCTAGGGAATCTTATGATTCCTGGGCAGATTACAAAGGTCTGGTAAGGATGGTCTGTCAGAGTACCACAAAATGTTGTTGTTGCACCTATCTCATTATGTTGCCATATGTTGTTGATGTTGTTGTTTCAATCTCATGTTATTGATGATGTTGTTTCAACCTCGTGCTATTGATGATGTTGATTCAGACTCATTCTATTGATGATGTTGTATCGGCTTCGTGTTGTTGATGATGTTGTACCAGCTTCATGTTGCTGATATCGTTGTCCTAGATTCATGCTATTGATGTTGATGTTTTAGCTTCATGCTACTGCTGCTACTGTTGATGATGATGCTACTCCAACTTCATCTTGGAATGATGATGCTATTGATGATGAGAAAAAATTCTGATGATTTAGAGATGTTCCATTCAGTGTTCCAGATGCTAATGATGATGTTTCCCTCTCCTTCTCTTGATGATGTTGTGTTGGGTCATGCCAATAGAATACCCTTCTCGTTAAGGGGGAGTGTTGAATTATTGTAACTTCGAAGAATATTATAATTATATTTGAGTTATTATATTATAGATCAAATCCCCTTTTGTGGATTGATCATGTCGAGTCTTGTATAAGACCAAATCCCCTTTGGTGGATTGGTCAAACCATATTTATATGGTGGTATTTGAGAAGTCGACCCCTAGTGTTTATAAAGTGGTTTTAACTGCTCCTTGAAGAAGTCGACCCTACTAAGTGAATATACATAACCCTAGCGCCTCCTCAACTAGTATTTATAAGTGAGGATGGTGCCTTACTTATAGACACTCACACTCACTCATCTAGTGCACATATCTTGAAGGCATTTGCAGTCGCAGGAGGAAGGAGAAGAGAGGTGCATGCTCATTCTTGGTTTATTCTTGGTGTTTTGGTCTTAGTCTTGGCATTGTATTGGAAATCTATTATTGAGGAAGTTTTTGCTGGGTTTTCTCCCCCATGAGGGGTTCCTAGGATAAAAATGTTGCGTACCTTGTGATTGTGTTTATTTCAATGATCCTCTTTATGATGTTGTTTTAGAAATGCATTGAATGCTCATGTAATTTGGAAATAACCTAATAAAAACATTAAAAATTAACACAATCCTTCCAAAGATGCCCTGTTTTCGACGCTATATACTGACTTGGATAGTTTCGTCGGTAGATTCCACACATTTGAAAATTTTGGAAATTACTACAAATTTTATTTTCTTCTCAGTGGTGAAACCATGCCTCCTTGAGACATAAGAGGCCAATTAAGTTGTTTATTACCTTCACATTTTCATTTTCATCCAATCAAATTTGAATTTAGCTTGAAATTTGGCATTTTTTCATTTTTTTTCCAATTTCATGTGGTGCAAATAAACACTTTAGCTTTCCTCGAAGCGGTGTGTACAACGTTAAATCTATAGTGAGCACCGCCATCAGTGCATCTCATATATATGTACACACCGATGCCATTCAAGCTAGATCATCACGATAAATTATAAAAACAAAGTGGCGCATCTTTGGGAAACCCCACAACTGATGCACAATTGGCTTTGACTCACATTGGTGCATTTATCTTAATTAATGACATCACTAAATTAAATATTTATAAAATTTAATGTAGTGGTGCAACCATTTTAACCAAATGCACCGATACAATTTACATAACTACACTGGGACATATATTTCCCAACTTGGCATAGCAGGGCATCTCATTGAACACCTCATTCTTGGTGCTCTATCCTTTAGAACACACCAAAAAAAATATGTCAATGCTCCACTATCATGGTGGCACCGATGCGTTAATAGTAACAAATCACATTACTTCAGCTATGATAATGAAATTTAACTTAGTGGTGCCCATTAGTCCAACAAATGCATCAGGGCTGTAAACGTATGCATCGCAACATGTTTTGTAAAATAAACATCACAGTTTGTATTCTATAAGTCCTTGTTCACTATGTGTTAGTAATACAATGCACCAATAGACATCATGTTAGTCTCTGGTAAAACTGGTGCACCGGTGCTTTTAGTTTAAGAAAGGGCACTATGGATTTTGCACGTCATAAATTTTAGTGTTGTGGTGCATATTTGTTAACCAAATGAACTGGTGTGGTTAAAATCACTGAACCAATCCAATTAAAAGCATTGAGTTGGTGTAGAGAGTCCTATGGGACACATCACACAACTACGTAGTGGTGCAATAAGAAACATGGCACCAATGCATATTAATAATAGCACCACAAGGTAGTGTTGTTTATCTGATAGAGCGCACTGTCATCGATGCGTATGGTATGTTTTTGGTGCACTGGTTACTTTTAAATATTGTTTTGCAAAAAAAAATTACTTTTTGATTTTTTAAAA
>SNQJ01S0023901.1:98132-113429 GCA_010110895.2 Picea sitchensis
TAGTCTTGTTGATTGGATTGGATGCATACCAAAATTACTATAGAGGTGATAGTTATTGTTATTAGTACATGCACGAGACTTGTATGTACTAGCTACACATGCATTTCTTGCACATGTACACTAGTATGTATGAGTTTTCTTGGTTTACTTACTGATAATGTTATTTATTGGATATCAATGTGTGAACCATGTGTCATTTCCCTTGTATCATAAAATACTTTAACTTCGGGAAGAAGTTTCCTGAAGGGTAGGTGTATGTAACAACCCTAATTAATTAATTAATTAATTGTCATAATTAAATATTTGTTTAATGTATATTAGTTTAATTAATTAATTAATTAATTGTCCTGATTAAATATTTGTTGAATGCATATTAGTTTAATTAATTAATTAATTAATTATCATGATTAAATATTTGTTGAATGTATATTAGTTTAATTAATTAATTAATTAATTATCATGATTAAATATTGTTTAAGGAATATTGGTTTAATAAATTAATAATTTTCATTTTTGAGACTTAATATATCGGTAAATGGAACCATTAATGAAAAAGGGGATAAGGTGGTTGACACTTAATGGAGGGATAAGGTGGTTGAGACTTAATGGGGGAATAAAGCAGCGAATAAGGGGGAAAGGAGCATAAGGTGAGGGAAAAACACTCGAGAAGGGGACTACTTTTTTGGAGAGCATTATTTTCATATTGGAGGACTGTATTACTAGTTTTTGGCTGGAGGAGCTTACTAGAGGATTGTATTACTGGTTTTTCTTGAGGAGTTTGTTGGAGGACTGTCATAGGGGGGCACTTATTGCTGGGAATTTTGGGTTCGGGGGCTAGGAAACCGTAAGGAATACTGGGGCTAGGGAGCCAGATAGGTTGTTCCTAGCTGGGTAGGAGGTTAGTCAGTTTTGGGTAGAGCTTTAGCTTCAGCTTGGACAGACAATTCATCTTGGATAGACAGAGTTGGGGAACAACATCACTTGAGCTGGGGAACAACATCACTTGAGAGGTATTTATTTTCATTATTATGGCATTTTCATTATCATTATGATGGTTCATTATTTTACTATGCTGTATATGTTACTCAATTTGTTATTTATATCATGCTGCTCATTTTGAATTTTGTTGAACCATGAATTGTTATTTTGTTGAATATAGAACCGAAAAGAAATTATGATAGAAATTCTATGTTTTTTATTAGGTTCTGTTTAGGTAGGAATTACAGGTTGTAAATGGTTTTTAACTTTTCATATCCAACATAATTATAAAATGAAGAAAAAAAAAACATAATTGTCCATTATAGATACCCATAATAAAATGACACATCCACAGTATAAATGTCCAAACAAATCACTCTTCATTACCATCATCCTGATTATCTTCCTCGCTTGACATTGTAACATTATTGTTCTAAAAAATATGCTTAGACATCATATCATGTCTCATTACAAACCAACAATCCCCATCCAACACATCTACGTAAAAAAACACTTGGTTGCAATGTTTTGGGAAAACAAAAGGCTCCTTACTTTCTACCCACATTTTTTTAAAGTTAATACATATTATCCCACTATCATTATATTTCTTTACACTTCTCTGGTCGAAGGTATCCTACCACTTGCAAAAAAAAACCACATTGAAACAATGAGAAGTCCACTTGCATGATCTCTTGTATCTTTCCAATGTAACCTAACTTCCCCTCTATTAGGGTTTGATCATGGTGGCTAGCACGAATTGATTGGTCAAACTTGACCTCCAATTCACAATATTGTGTGATGTTTCCATCATCAACATACTCACCGTGAAAATGATGTCCATATGCCCACATATATGGGAACAAATGCACCTGCAAAAATGCTAACAAAGGATAGTGTCATATGTCTAATAACTGAAGCATTAATAAAAACATAATATACATTAAAATTTAAATGTGAAATATTATAAATAGAATGTGGTACTCAGAGAGGTTATTACAACATTGCTGCACCCAATCCCTATGTTTAGTGCATCGAAATATTCTCCACTTGGGTTATGACTGGACACTGCATATTTATCTTGTATCTGGTTAGCCACCCAATTGTTGGGACATATTTTTGGAATATTTTCTTTTAAATGATCAGGATAAGGCATGCTTCTACCATTCAACCATTTGGATGCTTTCTTGTCATTGTCCCATTTCCTTCTTTTCTCTTCCTACAACATACTCATGGTCACATTTCCTCCGCGTTGTAAAGAATGAATTTATTGATGGCATCTACTTCTAGATTCGTTGATGTATACAAAAATTGAAAATGAATAGCATGAGATCAAATATATATTATCAACTTAAAGAATAAATTTATTGATGGCATCAATTTATAAATTTACTGATATATAAAAAAATTCAAAACAAATAACATAGAATGAAATATATATTATCATCTTCAATGTAAACAATTTCTATGTACCAAATTGAGAAAATATAATTGGCTTACTCTTTATCAAGCACTTTTTTGTGTTTGTTTGGGGTAGCTCCCCTTCCCTTTTGTCCTCATCTTGATGGTCGTCCAAAATAATTTCCCTGTTCTGTTGTCAATTTGCTTGATGTTCTAAATGGAATAATAGAATGAATCGTATATTGTGTACCTTTGTTTTTACACATCAAAATTCCTCACTTCGATAATGTCACAATCTCATTGTCATAAGAGTCACACTTTTGTTGTAAGTGTCACACTTTTTTCACAAGTGTCGTAAGTGTCACATTCTCTTTCCATAAGTGTTGCATCGTGAACGACACCATGGAAACACTTGAAACAACCCCTAAAACATGTTAGAAGAAGAATCCCCATCTTGGAAACAAATGTTTTTCTATGAGAATTGCTCATCTTGGAAAGTTTTGAGAAGATCAGTGCTCCCCTTCCTATATACAGAAAACACTAGCGCTCCTTTCCCATCTCACAAGGAGCATTGTAGTGCTTTGTTTCCCATTCTAAGGGAGCATTGAGTTGGTTGAGCAAATCTTGAAAGAAATCCTATTTTCTGCTAAAGACAACTATGTATGGATCGAGTTGGTTTGTCTCAAATATAACCCCTAGGTTGCATCTAAGGGATATATCAAAACTATTGGAGCCATATCCTCAACTAATTCCAAATATACCCAAGGTGGTTGAGCCTATAAATGGAGGCATTCTCATGGTGAAAAAGAAGGAAAAAATTAGCAAATCATTGTTATTTTGATTATGGATCTTTCGAGAAAGGGTTGGATGAGGAGGACTTAGAGAGGCTGATGCAACATCATCTCAAGATTTTAATTTCCCTTTTGAAGTTCTCATTAATATACCTAGCCTAATTCCTTATAGTATGTGTTTACATGTACCTATCTATGCTTGTATTAATCTTCATAGATCGATTGATTTTGTCTAATCCATTAGAATAGGAGATAGTCAATTGTCTCTTGTTGTCCATTGAAGGTATTGTTCGAAACTCACGGATTGGAGCAACTTGGACAAACGTCAAAAGTGAGGTACATCATACTTTCCCTCCTTATCTCTTTTTCGATGGATAAAATTAATCTATAGGAATGGTAGTTTCCAAAGGTAGTTTTCTGTCTTGGTAGAGGGGTTTGTAATCCAAGGGAAAGTTCACCTATCCGTAGGGGAATATTTTTGTAACACCTATGCCATAGAGCCCTCCGGCTTTTCCCTTTGTCGAACAAACTCCTTCAATTTTTTCATGTACCTCTCTAAGAAGAACATCGAGCAAAATGAGAGCACCCCAACTAATTCAACCTCATCAGGTAGTTGAATTAGAATATGGACTTGCAATTCCATACAAATCGTGGGCAATTTTGTTTCAAACATACAAACAATTTAAGCTATCTCTTGAAACCACTGTGGAATGCTAGCCATATAAATATCCCTTGATATGATCTAACATACATATGCAAATAATTTTGATATTGAACATCACAAGTCCTAGGGGAATTCATGGTTCACACAACCATGCATGAGAAAAGGATAATGACTCTACAAAATAGACACACACATCATTAATTTCCATAAAAATGTGAGTGCATAACATATTTTTACTGATGTCAGTATAGAATAAGAATCATGTATTCAACATACATACCCTTAGAAGGTTTAGATGGTTATGCGATTTCAACCTCGAAAAATTCCCTTCTACAATGAAGCAATGTCATAGAGTTGACCCGTACAAAGAGGGTGCCTTCACAACCAATATAACATCTTTCACCATAGAAAGATAACATTTCTTCAAAATCCATGAGGCATCACCTTCTTTTAAAGGCCAAGAGGGACTAACCTCTCCTCTAGTTTTGTTTCTTGGCCAATGTCTCTTTTTAGTATTTGAAGCAATAATATCTCTCCTGACAGTCAATGTGTTGATTTTATTCCATGATATGTGCCTCCATAAATAATATGAAACATTTTAAATATATGCATGGGATCTAGTAAGTGGCCAATCTTAAGATGCTCTGAATATGGAAGCTCATAAAATATAGATTTCCTTTTCATCGAAATGAGAATTTTCTCAACATAGGTGTCAAAACATTTAGGATCATTGAATATGGGTTCCCCATATGAATAAAAAAAAATGCCATTTTCTTCGCCTTGTCTATGTCATATGCCATATTCCAATATACCAACATTATTATTTTAGGTCTCTGGGTTCTCTCTGGTTTACCATTGGAAGAAGATGGAACTCTTCTATAAGGGTGGTCTTTTGGGAGGAATACACGTGAACATTTGTACACCAAATTTCATAGGTGGTTGGACCACCTAGCCTTTATAGAAGGTCCACAACATTTACATCCATGATACCCTTTTATTACAAGACCTGCAATGTTATCGTATACATAACATGCTAGTGTCAAAAATATAGTTGCACCAAATGAAGTATGCCAAATAAAATTACACATATAAACAAATCAATGAACATGCTTACTAGAGAAAAATCCTTGTCATGGATAATCATGCGTGGTGTATGCACATATGCCATACAATGTAAAATACCTCTCCATTGGGATGGGTCTTGATACATCATATACATGTATCCCTTCCCATAATTTCTTAAATTCATTGATCAATGGTTGGAGGTAGACATCCATTCTCTTTACTTGTATTCTACCTGAGACTATAAGAGCCACCATAAGATGTCCATTCTTCATGGAAAACCATGGGGGGATATTTTTATTGATCACTACCATTGTCCAAATATAATAGTTGGTGTTTTGGAGGGAATATAGGTCAACTCCATCCATATCCATGCTTAATCAAAGGCTCTGTACTTCATCCTTGAATTTATCGAGCCATTTATCCTCTATATACTTCATGGCTATTCAATCTTCTAAGATTCACATAACTCCTGGCTCACTTCTATGTGAGGCATGCCACCCTTACACCATGGATACTTGTTTTCAATGAAAGAGCATTTGAATCCTTGAAATTATAGGCATGTGCCTCAATATATTATGAGGAGGACCATGTGCCTTACACTTTTTTTTTTGTTTTATGGTACCTATCATGCCCACATTCTGGACATATCTCTTTGTTCACATATTTGTTTTTATATAGAGTATAATCATTCATACATGTGTGGTATGATATGTACTTTAGATCCAACATTTTCAACATTTGATTTTCCTCTGCGCAACTATCGGGCAAGATATTATCACTTGGAAGTACTTTATCTTTGAGTAAATTGAAATTAGTTGGAAATAGAAATGTACATTGTCATTAAGCATGAACAAAATCAACCCTTTTCTTCCTTCATCGTGTGACAAGATTCTTTGAAAATTTAGGGGACTTAATGGTTAGTTACCTCAAAACTGTCGAGAAACACATGTCTAACATACCATACATTTATTTCAAGTTGTACAGTAATATTGTTGTCCCTAGCTGGGTAGACCTTGTGGATCCCTGTACTCGACCAAATAGAGGGGTGGTGGAAGCATATTTCAAGATTTCATAGAAGATATATACGAAATCAATGTCATCCCCTAGTTCATTTTTCTAGAATGCGTCTAACCACATTCCCTTCATGGCTTGGGTATCCCAAAATAAATAATCCATACCAACATCTATATCATTTCCTTCATCCCTAAAATTTGAAGAACTAGTGTTACTATCGAGGTTTTGAATTGGTAACTTAGGATGCCATGGGAATTGAATAGGTGGTTGTTTCAACCATTCTCGATATGTTTTCTCTCCAAGATGTTTCATTTAGCAATAGGATAACAACTTGATATTGTAGTGGGGTGAAATAGTAGATGGTGGATAAGTCACTTGTCATCAAAATACCGATTGTAAAAATATTGAACATTACATCGATAATATTAGTAACACAATTCTTTTAATATGTTAAAACATTATACCAAACACTTATTATAAGCATGGGATTTTTTTTTTCTAATAATAAACATGAAACCAACCACTTTATAAAAAAAATGTCAAAGTAAAAAATACATTTGTTGGGTTGTTATATTCTTTGTAGTGAAATTCTAGTCGAGGTGGACCGACTGACAGTACAAGTCGAAGGTCAAGGTGGTTCAACCAGGTAAAGATGAAGTCAAGGTGGATCGACAACAAGTCAAAGGTCAAGGTGCGTCGATCGGGTAAAGTTGAAGTTGAAGGTCTAGGTGGTTCGACATGGTAAAGTCATCAAAAACAAGTAAAAGAGATCAAATGACAAGATATCGAAAATGGGCGTGTGGAAGCCAATTGAAGACCGAATGGTATTTGACGGGTAATCCAACTTGGTTGTCGACTGAAAATCCCAATATTCACGGGATTTGTAGCCAATGATCTGCATGGATATGTAATCATTTTTGGGCACATTTTCTTTAGGGTTTTCCCTACTGTAAAGCCTATAAAGAAGGCATGTTGTAAGGTTGTAAAAAATAATCACTAATCTTTATATGATGAATGGATAATGTCCAAGAGTCTGTAATCGTAGAGGTTACTGGTCATGTAGATGTAAGTTGAATTGGCTACAAGGTTGTTCTTTTGTAAGCAAGAGGGTATGATGTCAATTGTGTCTTAGGTGTGGACCAAGGTTAGACATGTAACCTTTTATTCTAAATGAATAATACAACAAGAGAGCATAATTCTCAAGGAATGTTGGTTTTCCTGGTTTGGGTTTCCAGGGTAAAATATCTGTGTACTATGTGTTTGATTTGTCATTTAATTTCTTGATTATATCTTTCTTCCTCTTTTATGCTAGGTTTAGCGTGGAAGTGTGTCTCATTTCCTAACATGTGGCATGAGAGCTTGGATTAAAAACCTTGTATTTGAGCTAAACTCTATGTTTAGTAAGAGCCGCAAGTATGAAATATTTAAATATTGTGCTAAATATTGTGTTAAAGAATGACAAGCATCTCGAGAATAAAGATCGAAAAATTCAATGGCCAGAATTTTGAGCTTTGGAAGCTTAAAATTGAAGATATCATTGTAGATTAAGAACAATGGAAGTAGTTTGTCCAAGTACCATGATGGCAGGTATGTCAATGGAAGAATGGGAGAAACTCGAGAAAAGAGAAAGGGGTACGATTCGACTTTGTCTTTCAGATTCGGTATTGTTGAATGTCTCAAGTGAAGGTTTAGCCAAGAAACTATGGGACAAGTTGGGAATCTTGTACCTATCGAAATATCTGGTAAATAAGTTGTTTCTCAGAAAGAAACTATATCTTCTGAGGATGAGTGGTGGAAATTCAGTGACTGAGCATTTGAATGTGTTTAATGCCATTATAAGCCAGTTAATTTCTATGGATATTAAAATCACCGAGGAGGAGAAATGTATTATCCTATTATGTTCTTTTACAGACTCCTAGGATAACTTAATCATGTATATAAAGATTAATATGACCACATTAGCATCAGAGGATGTGGTTTCATCTCTACTGTGAGAAGAAATGAGAATAAAGAACATGGAAGGATCGACCAAAGATTATTTAATGGCGAGAGGTCAAATGGTTGACAGAGATAAAGGAAAATGATATTATATAAAGTCTAAGTCGAAGGGTAAATCTAAATCCCTGGTTCATTCAATGAGAATATGATGGAAATGTGGTAAATATTGGCATTACAAAAATAATTGCAAGTCTAAGGCAATGGAAGTTAGTACAGAATCCAACGAGAAGAAAACCATTGAGAGAAAGATGACTCTAGATAAGGGAGGCAATGTGTACATGGCATCGACCAATACACAGTCAGATCAAGATGTTTGATTGATCAACTCAGGAGCATCCTATCATATGACACCACATAGAGAATGATTATGTGAATATGAATGATATGAAGGGGGAAATGTGTTCTTGGGGGACAAATTGACAACCAAAATTGTCAAACGAGGAAGAGTTCGACTGATACTGTAGGATGGGAGGAGTAGAACCCTTCCAAGTGTGCTACACATTCCATCTTTGGAAATAAACCTGATATCTGTTAGCAAGATGAGTGATACAGTGGTGCACACTCTATTTCAGAAGGATTCATGCAAGATAGTTAAAGGTGTGATGGTCTTAATGAAAGGAGTTTAGATTGGAACCCTATGCAAGTTACTATAGAGTGTCAACTCGAATAGATGAAACAACATCATTGTTCCTGAAGTCGACTAGACTCGAATCAACTTGGGTTGAGTCGATTCAAATTGACTCGAAAAGTCATCATAAAGTCAACCCGACCATGCTATGGCATGAGAGGATGGGACACATTAGAGAAAAAATATTTTGAGATATGCATGAATGTAAATTAGAAGTCAATTTTTTTGAACATTTTTTATATGGAAAACAAAGTTGGGCAAGGTTCCCATTTGGAGCGACAATGGAAAATGTGATTCTAGAGCTGGTTCATAGTGATGTGTTTGACCTTATTTAAGTGCCTTCACTTGGTGGATCCATATATTATGTCTCCTTCATAGATGATTTCTCCATAAAGACATGGATATATTTCTAGAGGAATAAATCATAAGTTTTCGAGAAATTCAAAGAGTTTAAATATCTTGTAGAAAACCAGACATATAAGAAGATTAAGGTGCTGAGAACTAAAAATGGTGGTGAATTCTGTGGAAAATAATTTGATTAGTTCTGCAAGGAGTGTGGCATAGCACACAAAACTACCACACCATATACCCCACAACAAAATGGAGTTGTCAAGAGAATGAACAAAACGTTGATGGACAAGGTAAGAATCATGCTCATTGGTGTTGGGCTTGCACAAGAATTTTGGGCAGAGGCAGTCAACACTACAAAATATCTATTGAATATGTCTCCTTCATCGGTGCTATTCAACATGAATCCACAATAGGTATGGTCATGTAAGAATCCTTCCATTTCATATATCAAAGTATTTGGATATGATGCATTTATGCATGTTCTCAAGGAAAAGAGGAGCAAGTTGGACAAGAAGGAAGTCAAATGTATTTTCATTGGATACAAAGAAGGAATGGAAGGATATAATATCTAGGATCCTGGATCAAGGAAAACAATGTATAGTCAAGATGTGGTCTTTAGAGAAGTTATAAGTAAGTTCGAGCCTGAATAAATTGTTAAGACTGAGAATAATCCTAAGACAATGTGGTTTGAACTGAGGAACGAAGAAGATGATTCATATGAGTCGATTGAATAAGAAGAAGGGGTGGAACAACTGACCTCGATTGGAAGGAGGTCAGAAAGAGTAAGGAAACCAATCGAAAGGTATAGTCCACCTGAATTCCATTCCACATATGTGTTAACTACCACCGACGATGAGCCTAAGTCAGTCGGGGAGGAAATCAACTCAATAGAGGGAAAACTCTTGAAGGATGCCATCGTTGAAGAGATGGAATCCTTGCACAAGAATGAGACATGGGACTTAATCAAGTTTCCTAGTGTAAGAAAGCCTATCGGTAGAAAATGGGTATTCAAGAAGAAGATGGATGAAATAGGTAAATTCAAGAAATTCAAATCTCGACTAGTAGCGAAAGGATATTCCCAAGTTCAAGGAGTCGAATTTGGAATTTTTTTTTCCCTTGTTGCAAAATTAACTTCAATTAGAGTACTAATGTCTCCAGATGCAACATTTGATTTGGAAATAGAATATATGGATGTGAAGACAATGTTCCTACATGGGAATTTGGAAGAGGAAATCTACATGAAACAACTTGAAGGATTTTTAGTAAAGGGCAAGAAATATTTGGTGTGCAAACTGAAAATATCTCTTTATGGTTTAAAGCAATCACTAAGGATGTGGTACCAAAATTTCGACACATACATCCTTAGTTTGCTATTTGTGAGAAGCAAAGATAATCACTACATATATTCCAAGGGAGATGATGGGCATTTCATATATGTAGCCTTGAATGTCGACGACATGTTGCTGATTGGAAACAACATGGACACAATAAAGGAGGTGAATAAGCAATTATCCTCCAAGTTAGACATGAAGGATATCGGTGCAACGAAATTCAGTATGGGAATGGATATTAAGAGAGATCGAGCATCTAGAAATCTCTAGTTGAACCAGATGAAGTATACTGATTTTTTTTTGAAATGTTTCAACATGTGGGATTGCAAACCTGTGAAGGTGCCAATTCCTATGGGAGAAAGGATAATTATTGAACAGTGTCCAAAGACAAAGGAGGAAATACAGGACATGGAATGTGTTCCCTATACAAGTGCTATTGGTAGTCTATGTATGCAATGGTCTTCACTCAACCTGACATTTCCCATGCAGTGGGAGTGTTGAGCAGATACATGTCGACACCTGGGAAGGAGCATTAGAAAACTGTCAAAAGTGTATTCAGGTATTTGTGTGGCATGAAATATTATTTTGTATGCCACCAAGGAAAACTTGGAGGTTACAGTGAATTAAATGTGCATGTCTTTGTCAACGTCAACTAGGCTGAAGATATGGATTGACAGAGGTCGACCAATGTATATGTGTTCAAAATGTTTGGTGGAGAAATCAACTAGATGAGTAAGCGACATATGATCATATCCCTGTCAACAACAAATGTTGAATACATGGAAACCACTCATGGAAGCAAAGAAGCAGTATGGTTGCAAATTCTATGTTAAGGAATTGAGTTTGAGAAGAGAGCTATCAAGATAGGTTCGAATAGTCAAAGCACAATATTTATGGAAAATAACCCTTCTTATCATTCTAAGACTAAGTACATTGATTTAAAATGCCATTTAGTTAGAGATATGGTGGAAAGAAACAAGATGTTTCTATAGAAATTAGACATGTTGGAAAACATAACAACCTCATTGACCAATTCTATGAGTGATGTGAAGTTCTCTTGGTGTAAAGAGGCAATGGGAATTTCTACCCTAGGTCTGTGAATGAAAGTTCAACTTATGGTTTCAATAAAGAAGATAAAAAGTGGGAGAATGTTGGGTTGTTATATTCTTTGTAGTGAAAGCCCATTTGAGGTGGATCTACTGATATTCGAAGTCGAAGGTCGAGGTGGTTCGACAAGGTAAATATGATGTCGAGGTGGATCGACAACAAGTCGAAGGTTGAGGTGAGTCAACTGGGTAAATTCGAAGTCGAAGTTTGAGGTGGTTCAACATGGTAAATACATCGACAACAATTTGAAGAGGTCAATCGAAAAGAGGTCGACAATGGGTGTGTGGAAACCAAATGAATACCGAATGAAGGATGACTCATAGTCAACGGGTAACTCGAATTGGTAGTTGACTGTAACAAAATCCTGAGATTCATGAGATTTGTAGCCAATGGTATGCGTGGATATGTAATCATTTTTGGGAACCTTTTATTTAGGGTTTTTAATACTATTAAGCCTATAAAGAAGGCATGTTATAAGGATGTAAAAGATAATTGCTAATATTTAGACGATGAATGGATAATCTCTAAGAGTCTATAATCGTAGAGGTTGTTGGTCATGTAGATGTAATTCAAATTGGATACAGGGTTGTTATTGTGTAAGAAAGATGGTATGATGTTGATTGTGTCTTAGGTGTGGACCAAGGTTAGAATGAAAAAGACAATAGGAGAGAATAATTCTCAAGGAATGTTGGTTTTCCCGGCTTGGGTTTCCATGGTAAAATCTCTATGTACTGTGTGTTTTCTTTGTCATTTAATTTCTTGATTTCATATTTCTTCCTCGCTTCTGCTAGGTTTAGCATGGAAGTGTGTGTAAATTAGTTCCATTGAAAATCCAAAACTAAAATTACTCAATTATGTTTTTCTTACGCCCTATGGGGTTATCTACATAAAAGAGATCCAATTCATGTTGTAATATCGTTGACTCTGGATGGTTGCTGGAATATGGAATATTAGGATTAGTAGGGTAAACAAGCTGTCCATTTTCATCAAACATATACTTGCAGTATCTTTCTCCTGATAAGATCTTCTAGAATTTTGGGAATGCGAGAATATTTTGAGCATTTGAACTCGATCCTGAATGTTGATCTTACAAAATTCAATGAAAAATTATTCAAATTCATTTGCATACATAACATAAATTCAATGAGATAAATGAATTATCAATAAAATCTACACACACTGCAATCAATGTGAGAGAACTTGAAGGACTTCCAAAGATACAGAATGAGTTGGAATCTGAAAAATTGACCATTTGATATTATAATTCCTTTTTTTTCTGCATTTGAGACAAAACCGTCAGCTTGGGTAGCATAGAACAATTTAACTTCAAAAATAACTTTGAATAACTTTTATAACTTGATGGTGCACTTCATCACATAAAGACGCACCCGTGCATATGGGTAAACCAAATGCATCAACATGTTTAATTGAAAGAAGCACTGAAGACTGACCTTCATTATTGCCTCCGCAAAATTTAAATGCAGATGTTTTCATTTGCATTGTGTAGATTTAATTGTCTTACGATGTGTCATTACTTACACACTGCATTGGTGTGTTATTAATTACAAATATCACTGGTGCATTTCAAACTATATAGTGCACCAACTAAAGAAAATTAGAAAAATAACGTGCACTTACTATCAATACTTTAAGATTTATTACGAAAATAAATCGGTGCGTCATACATACACACCGCACCAGTGTGATACTCATGGTATAAAGCACCAAAAATGTAACTTTTGAAAAAAACAACGCTCTTTCTTATCATCAATGCGTTGAAATATACAATGAAAAAATGAGCGGGAATTTGTGTTTTTGTGTTTATAAAGGAAAACCCTATTCATTATTTTATTTGTTTTCCAAAATTTAGAAAGGAGATTTGTGCAACAGAGATTTATCAACAAAGAATTCAAAGTGAGTGGATTTTTTTTGAAGAGCCAAATTCAAGGGGATTACTATAGATCACATAAAAAAATCTGCAGAGGAGAAGTTTCAGGTATACGATTTCATTCTATTAATCATCTTAATCATTCTCCTATTTGATTCAAACAATTTTCAATGCATTCCTAAACAAAAAAAGGGTTTCATAGTTACCTTCAGTATTGGAAGCCCTGATTCCCTCATTGTGCTTTTTCTTTCTCTTTCTATATTTCACAAGAAGATATATTTTAAGCAATTTTTTTACAGGGTTTGTATATTTGTATATGGGTGTTTCCTATCCGTTGTAATGAAACCACTCATTGCATTGGATTCCAAGATATCGTGTCACTATCGTCTTTTTTAAATTCCTTCACGATGACTGGTGCGTTTTGTTCATAGCAAGAGAACTAATGCGTATTTGTTTGTAAACAACATCACTTAATTTAAATTAGAAATAATATTAAAAAATCCTTTTTGTGGTCGACAATGCACATTTTACTTAGATATGCACCGGGGAGCATTGTTTACAAAAAACACCGTTGAGTTTAAAATAGAAAAATTATTGTTTTTATATAGAAATTGCCATGTCTTAAATTTGCTCACAACTTGACGATGCGTAATAAACAATACTTAGGAATCCATGCTTTACTTAATTCATAAAGCACCAATTGAATATAAACATTTGTAAATCGTTTTCAATTTCAGAACAACACTGTTATAATGTACTAATGCATATATGTATGGTTGATGCACCAATCCGTATAAATATGGTTGACACCTTGGTGCAGATTAAATTACTATATGCATCGAGATCTTATTTTTACAAAAAAATTAAGGAATTTTTATGTATGATGTTTCTTAGTTTTTTTTTAATTATTTATTTATTTATTATTTTTCAGGGAGATTTTGAAAATTCCAAGGGACAAACAAGGGGAAAACTAATACATGTCGATAGGGATGTCCAAAAAGGTGTAGAAGAAGATGGTAAAATAAATGAACATAATTGCGTTGCAAGAGGAGCCATCCCAACTGTAATGTGCATTAGAGGTATGTGATCATTTATTTATTCTTTTATGTAGATCGAATTTAAATATTGTGTGAAATACTAATTTTCAATTGTTTTGTTGCATAAAAGAAAAAAAATAGAATTCATTCAACACATAAGATAGGTCAATGAGGAATAAAAGGGTTGAACGCAAATGTAATGTTCCCAAAATTCCCAAATATTTATTTATTTATTAGGCTACTGTAGTTAATCATTCATGATTCTCCACTCTGTGACTGTTTGTCATTGTGCTTATAATACTACACATACTAAAACTTTATCGTGTATTTATAAGTATTTAATTTTTTTGGCTATCTCACCCCTATATATTACACTCACACTTTAAAAGGTATCCTTTATATTTATCTAGCATGACTACAAACATTGTATAAGTCTGCTAGACTACCTATAGTATACTTATAGGATAATTGTAAAGGAAGGGATGTGATAATCCTTAGTGTTTGCACCCTCTTCGTCACCTCGGTGAGCAAATAAGGGGTGCTTACATGCCCAGTTGGGTCTTGTTGAGCATGACAGCTGTAGAGGAAAGAGTTAGAGAAAGAACAACAAAACTATAAGCAAGAATTAAACTAATACAAACTAAAATCATAAGCATATGGATAAAGAAATAACAAACACAAAAAGACCAATATCACCAATGTTTTTAGGCTGATCTATTGATGAAATCAAATCACAATGAAGAAAGGGGACTATGAGTCCCTTCTTCCTCCAAAGGAAGGCTCTTGGGCCCTCACAAACTTGCTCTCCTTACAATGAGAAAAATAATGATGGTGATGAAAGAACTCCTAGCACATCCACTCAATGGAGAGGTGGATGGCTCAATGAGATGGTGCCAATGTGTTATTGTCAAGGAGTGAGTCCTTAAAACAATCTAGGCATCATAACATTACATGAAATTCCTTGAGAAAATGAGGTTTCTTCATGGCTTTTTATAGCATTGCATTGGGTGATTATGTAACTCCTTTGTAGTGTGAAAAGAGGCTCTT
>SNQJ01S0023901.1:118115-132201 GCA_010110895.2 Picea sitchensis
AAAAAATCAAAAAGTAAATTTTTTTTGCAAAACAATCTTTAAAAGTAACCAGTGCACCAAAAACATACCATACTCATCGATGACGGTGCGCTCTATCAGATAAATAACACCGCCTTGTGGTGCTATTATTAATATGCATTGGTGCCATGTTTCTTGTCGCACCACTACATAGTTGTGTGATGTGTCCCATAGGACTCTCTACACCAACTCAATGCTTTTAATTGGGTTGGTTCAGTGATTTTAACCACACTAGTTCATTTTGTTAACAAAGATGCACCACAACACTAAAATTTATGACGCGCAAAATCCATAGTGCCCTTTCTTAAACTAAAAGCACCGGTGCACCAGTCTTACCAGAGACAAACATGATGTCTATTGGTGCATTGTATTACTAATGCATAGTGAACGAGGACTTATAGAATACAAACCGTGATGTTTATTTTATAAAACATGTTGTGATGCATACGTTTATAGCCCTGGTGCATTTGTTGGACTAATGGGCACCACTAAGTTAAATTGCATTATCATAGCTGAAGTAGTGCGATTTGTTACTATTAACACATCGGTGCCACCATGATAGTGGAGCATTGACATTTTTTTTCGTGGTGTGTTCTAAAGGATAGAGCACCGAGAACGAGGTGTTCAATGAGATGCCCTGCTATGCCAAGTTGGGAAATATATGTCCCAGTGCAATTATGTAAATGTATCGGTGCATTTGGTTAAAATGGTTGCACCACTACATTAAATTTTATAAATATTTAATTTAGTGATGTCGTTAATTAAGATAAATGCACCAATGTGGGTCAAAGCCAATTGTGCATCGGTTGTGGGGTTTCCCAAAGACGTGCCACTTTGTTTTTATAATTTATCGTGGTGCTCTAGCTTGAATGGCACCAGTGCGTACATATATATAAGATGCATTGATGGTGGTGCTCACTATATATTTAACGTTGTACACACCGCTTCGAGGAAAGCTAAAGTGTTTATCTGCACCACGTGAAATTAGAAAAAAAATGAAAAAAATGCCAAATTTCAAGCTAAATTCAAATTTGATTGGAAGAAAATGAAAATATTAAGGTAATAAACAACTTAATTAGCCTCTTATGTCTCAAGGAGGCATGGTTTCACCACTGAGAAGAAAATGAAATTTGTAGTAATTTCCAAAATTTTCAAATGTGTGGAATATACCGACGAAACTATCCAAGTCAGTATATAGCGTCAGAAACAGGGCAACTTTGGAAGGATTGTGTTAAGTTTTAATGTTGTTATTAGGTTATTTCCAAATTACATGAGCATTCAATGCATTTCTAAAACAACATCATAAAGAGGATCATTGAAATAAACACAATCACAAGGTACGCAACATTTTTATCCTAGGAATCCCTCATGGGGGAGAAAACCCAACAAAAACTTCCTCAATAATAGATTTCCAATACAATGCCAAGACTAAGACCAAAACACCAAGAATAAACCAAGAATGAGCATGCACCTCTCTTCTCCTTCCTCCTACAACTGCAAATGCCTTCAAGATATGTGCACTAGATGAGTGAGTGTGAGTGTGTATAAGTAAGGCATCATCCTCACTTATAAATACTAGTTGAGGAGGCGCTAGGGTTATGTATATTCACTTAGTAGGGTCGACTTGTTCAAGGAGCAGTTAAAACCACTTTATAAACACTAGGGGTCGACTTCTCAAATACCACCATATAAATATGGTTTGACCAATCCACCAAAGGGGATTTGGTCTTATACAAGACTCGACATGATCAATCCACAAAAGGGGATTTGATCTATAATATAATAACTCAAATATAATTTTAATATTCTTCGAAGTTACAATAATTCAACACTCCCCCTTAACGAGAAGGGTATTCTACTGGCATGACCCAACACAACATCATCAAGAGAAGGAGAGGGAAACATCATCATTAGCATCTGGAACACTGAATGGAACATCTCTAAATCATCGGAATTTTTTCTCATCATCAATATCATCATCATTCCAAGATGGAGTTGGAGTAGCATCATCATCAGCAATAGCAATAGTAGCATGAAGCTGAAACATCAACGTCAATAGCATGAATCTAGGACAACAATATCAGCAACATGAAGCTAGTACAACATCATCAACGACATGAAGCCGGTACAATATCATCAATAGAATGAGTCTGAATCAACATCATCAATAGCACGAGGTTGAAACAACATCATCAACAACATGAGCTTGAAACAACAACATCATCAACATATGGCAACATAATGAGATAGGTGCAACAACAACATTTTGTGGTACTCTGACAGACCATCCTTACCAGACCTTTGTAATCTGCCCAGGAATCATAAGATTCCCTAGGATTTAAATCCTAACAATCTACCATGTGGTACTCCAACAAACCATCCTTACCGGACCTTTGGGATCTACCTAGGAATCATAAGATTCCCTAGGGTATAAAATCCTAACAAGGCTACCACTTCTCACCACAGTTGGCATATACATGCACAGCTACTCCGATAGACTATTCTTACTAGACCTTCGAGATCTGTCTAGGGATGATCAATCCCCTAGGATATAAAATCCTAACGAAGCTACTCGTTATTGGTCAGGATACCATAGTATCATCAGCATCACTCCCTCTTTCGAGGGAGGTCCTTTCGGACAACACCAATCTTGTCTTGGAAGTACTCAAACTTCACACAAGACATAGGCTTGGTCAACACATCTTCTTTCTCATATGTGCCAACATATTGGAGCTTTATATCTCCCCTCTGCACCATATCATGAATGTAGTGATATTGGATCTCTACGTGCTTCAACTTATCATGGAACACTGGGTTCTCCATCATTTTTATACAACTCAGGTTATCACATAGAATCATGGTGGCTTTCATCTCCAAATCCAACAGACCTGTTAACAACTTCTGAAGCCATATGGATTCACAACTAGTGGAACTTGCTGCAATGTATTCTTCTTTTGTCGTGTTGAGATCAATACTAGATTGCTTCCTGCTTTTCGATGAAGTCATGGATGACCCCAAACTGAAACAACGTCCTAAAGTGCTCTTTTTATCTGAGACACTTCCATCCCAATATGAATCAGTGTAACCACACAATCTGAAGTCATGATCTTCAGTATAACAGAGACCATAATCCAATGTACCCTTAAGGTATCTCATCACATGCTTTGCATCTACAAGGTGAACAATTTTGAGCTCCACCAGATACTAACTCAATGTGTTCACAACAAAGCATATATATGGTCTGGTATTCGTCAAATACATCAATGAACCAACAATTTGTTTGTGCATAGTAGCATCAACCAACTCTGATGAAGTATCAAACAGGAGCTTCAAGTTTGTTTCCATGGGTGTGTTCATGGATTTACATTCCAACATGTCAAATCTCTTCAGTATTTCAATTTCATACTTCCCTTGGTTAAGGAAGATCTTCTCTAGGCTCTATCAAACTTCAAGACCTAAGAAATAATGCATCATCCCTAGGTCTTTCATCTCAAACTCTGCAGTGAGCTTCTTGTTGCAATCTGTGATGAGCTTTTCTTCTCTTGTTAAGAATAAGTCATCCACATATAGTAGCAATATAATTGGCTCATCATTCATAACCTTGAAGTAAAGGTTAGAATTAGCTTTACTTTTGGTAAATCCCAAGCTCATCAAGAAACTATCAATTATTCCATACCAAGATCTAGGAGATTTCTTCAACCCATGCAGAGCTTTGTTCAGACTACAAACATGATTCTTTATATCTTCAAATTCAAACCCTCGTGGTTGTTCTATGTACACTTCTTCTTCAATAACACCATTTAAGAAGGTTGTTTTCACATCCATCTGGTGTAACTTCCACTTGATTTTGGTTGCAAGAGCTATGATGGTTCTGATAGAAGTGTATCTGGCTATAGGAGCGAATGTTTCTTCATAGTCAATACCTTCCTTCTGAGAAAATCCACAAGCCACAAATCTTGCCTAATGTTTTTCAATACTTTCGTTTGTTGCATGTTTTATCTTGTATATCCACTTGGAAGATACCACATCTTTGTTCTTTGGTATGGGAACTACTTCCCATACATCATTATTTATGATAGACTGATATTATTCTATCATGGCATCCGTCCATTCTTTCTTTTGAATGGCTTATTCAAAGCAATTAGGTTCCTTTTCTATGAGATCACACATCAAAGCCATATAGTTGGAGCATGGCTTAGGTTTCTTTCTTTGTCTCATGGTTCCTTCTGGGGAACCATACTTCTCTACATCTTGAGTAAGTTATCTCTCCTAAGTTGTCATTCTCTTGTGAGTGATCATCATATGGGGAGGTTCTTGAGATTCTATCATATCATGATCTTCTAGAATCTCATCGAGGGTAACTGTAACTTCCCTCACTAGTTCTGCAACTCTAGGAGATATAGGTTCTTCTTCGTATACTTCTTCAAGCTGACATTTACTTGATATTTTGAGTGTTGCATCTTCATCAAAGGTTACATCTTTGTTGATATCAATATGATGGTAACCTAGTATGTAAATTATTAAGGCTTTAGAGACCTCACACTATCCAACAAAAATTCCCTTATTTTCTAAAGGATCCAACTTAGTTCTCTTTTCTTTTGGAATGTGTAGAAATACTAGACATCCAAATATTTTGAGATGGTTTATTTTTGGTGAACATTTATTTGGGAGTTTTGAATCCAAGTGCACTATGGGATAATCTTTTTTGGACATATATTGTTGTTCTTGCTGCTTCAACCCATAAGTGCATTGGAAGATCTTAATCGTGAATCATAGTCTTTACTGCATCCATAATTGTTCTATTAATTCTTTCTACTACACCATTTTTTTTAGGATTATAGGGAGTGGTGAGCTCCCTCTTAACCTCGACATCTCTACAAAATATTCCAAATTCATTTGAAGTGTATTATCCTCCATTGTCTAACCTGAGTATCTATATTTTCCTTTCGGAGAGGTTTTCTACCAAGGCTTTGAATTCCTTGAAATTTCCAAGTACTTCATCTTTTGATTTCAAGAAATAAACCCCCAAGTATTATGAGAGTAATCATCAATAAAAGATACATAGTATACATACCCTCTTAGAGAGGTTGATGGCATTGGACCACATACATCTGAGTGGAAAAGTTCCAAGATTCCTTCAGCTTTATTGTCTCTCTTTGGAAAAGGATTCTTTATGTTATTTCCTCATGCACATCCTTTGCATACACCTTCATGATCAAATTTTAATTATGCTAAACCTATAACTATCTTGTTTACTTATGGTAAGGCTTTGTGGTTGATGTGGGCTAGTCTTTTATGCCAAAGTTCACAAGGAATTTCAGTAGAGTGAGTTAAGGCTACATCTAAGTGACCTTTTAAATTGTACAAACCACCTTCTTCTGTTCCAATGACAACTGCATCTTCTATGGTTTTTCCTTTAAGCCACACAATAACTTCACCATCTATGAATGCAACCCTAAAACCTTTCTTATCTAGAGTTGAGATAGAAGTAAGTTCTTTGTCAAACCCAGTACATAAAGTACATCCTTCATTCTCATTGGACTTCTTGAATCAAGTTTGTAGGTGAATTCTCCCATTCCTTTGATAGGGCACTGATAATCATATCCATGTGAAAATTTATGGGGGGATTATTTTTCTATAAGACTAGAGAGAATGTCTTTCTGACCTGTCATGTGCTTAGAGGCACTGTTATCTATGAGCCAAGTATCCTCTTCAGGTGTCACAGATCCTGAGAGGAATGAAAACAAAACATAATCTTCAATCTCTTCTTTAGTCAACTTCTTGGGTGGCTCATCATCTTCAGTTGCATGGGCATGATGTATTTTTTTATTTATCTTCTTGTATTCCTCCCTTTNGAAATATTTTCCCTTTCTTTAACCCTTATGATATTTTTAGATTCTCTTTGGAGGGTGAGATTATTTATGAAAGTGGGTCTCCTTTTGAAAATGAGACTTTTTCTTTCCTCCTTTAGAATGAGAATCTAGGGCTTTATCTTCATCTCTTAATAGGATGGCTTCCCAGTTGGCTACTCTTGCTTCTTCTTGAACACATTCTTCCCATAAACTATCAAATTGGAGTTTATCTTTTCTTACACAAATAGTTTGGATGAAGGCATTCCAAGGTCTTGTGAGACCATTAATATTTTTTATTATGAGTTCATCTTCATCCAAGTTGTCTCCAATTGCTTCTAACTATTATTTGAATTGAGAAACCCTGGAGAAATAGTCTTGAACTGTTTCTCCTTTCTACATCTTTGTATTCTTGAGTTGGGTTCTCAAGTTCATATTCTGGTTGATGTTCTTTCCTTCATACATTCTAGTTAGGGCATCAAACATCTATTTTTGAGTATTCTTAGAAGACACTTGAGGGATCAAGTGGTATTTAATGGAATCTGCAATTATTCTTTTGGCCCTAATCATATCCTTCTTGTACTTCTCTTTGGCTTCATCTTCTTTGAGTTCTAGTACATTTTATTTTATGAATTTTGCAAGTTCATTCTCTTCAAGAATGAGTCTAATTTTGTACTTCAAGGCATGAAAATTTTCCACACCTTCTAACTTGTCAACAAGCTTGGTGCTTGTAGACATCTTAACCTAGATCTAGGAAAATTACCAGAAAATAAAAGTGCTCAGAAAATGAATCTGAACTTACCATGAGATGCATTGGGCTGAGGCGAGTTGGTTGGAGCTGACTGTTTCAGAAAATTCCAAGTTTAACCCCTTGAAAATTAACCTACACAAATATGAACTAGTACTTCTGGTACTGGTTATGGTTTCCTAGTTTCCTGGTTTTCTGGTACCAGCCAAAACTAGGGTTTGACTTTCTGGAGAATATGGCCATTGGAAAAAATTTCTCAAGTTGTCAAAGGATGCACTAGTGCAAGGCACAATTCCCAAGATATTTTTTGGTCAAAAAATCCTCTTTGGTAAAAATCCCTAATTTCCTTTCACGGCAACAGTGACATTTTTGGATACCCAGTGAAAGGTGCTCTATTCAGTCAAGCTCTAATACCATGTTAAGTTTTAATGTTGTTATCAATTTATTTCAAAATTACATGAGCATTCAATGCATTTCTAAAACAACAGCATAAAGAGGATCACTGAAAGAAACACAATCACAAGGTACGCAACATTGTTATCCTGGGAAACCCTCATGGGAGAGAAAACCTAGCAAAACTTCCTCAATAATATATTGCCAAAACAATGCCAAGACTAAGACCAAAACACCAAGAATAAACCAAGACTGAGCATGCGCCTCTCTTCTCCTTCCTCCTACAACTGCAATTGCCTTCGAGATATGTACACTATATGAGTGAGTGTGAGTGTGTATAAGTGAGGCACCATATTCACTTATAAATACTAGTTCAGGAGGCACTAGGGTTATGTCTATTCACTTAGTAGGGCCGACTTCTTCAAGGAGTGGTTAAAACCACTTTATAATCACTAGGGGATGACTTCTCAAATACCACCATATAAATATGGTTTGACCAATCCACAAAAGGGGATTTGGTCTTATACAAGACTAGACATGATCAATCCACAAAAGTGGATTTGATTTAGAAGATAATAACTCAAATGTAATTAGAATATTCTTCAAAGTTACAATAATTCAACAGATTGTACGCATTGGTGCTTTCCTGAGAGTTTGGAAGGATGAGAAGTATTGTAATAATGAAAATTGATTTGGTAATTTTTTTTATTTACCCTACCATGGTGCACCTGATGATAGTGAGGCACACCAATGCATAATGTTCAACAGCACTGATGTGCTTTATTTGGTGCATGTAATTTTTATTATAAAGTATGGTGATGCTTTTGAACATTGATGCGTCGATGTTTTATTGTTAATGTATGCACCGGTGAAGTTGGTTAAAATGGTTGCATCACTACATTAAATTTTATAAATCATTAAGTTAGTGTTGTGGTTAATTAAATGAGATGTACCAGTGCGAGCACAATCCAATTATGCATTGGTTGTGGAGCATTCTGAAGGACACACTACTTTATTTTTTATAATTTGGCATGGTGATATTGCTTGAATGGCACCGATGCATACATATAAATGAGATGCTCTGATGGAAGTTCTAACTTTGAATTTAACACTGTACACACCACTTTGAGGCAAGCTAAATCATTCAAGTGCACCGCGCGGAATTGGAAAAAACAATTGAAAAAAATGTCAAATTTCAAGCTAAATTCAAATTTTAATTGGATGAAAATGTCGAGGAAATGAAAATTCTTGAGAAGGCATGGTTTCACCATTGAGAGGAACTAAAAATTCATGGTAATTTCCAAATTTTGGAAATGTGTGGAATCTACCAATGGATTTATGTTGGTGTAGATCACTGGAAACATGATGTCTTAGGAAGGATGGTGAGCACTCGTGCTTTATTGAGAGTTTGGAAGCACGGGATGCACTATAACAATGAAAATATGTTTGGTAATATGTTTTTATTTACCTTACTGTGGTTCAACTGACGACAATGAGGCACAGTGGTGCATATTTTTCAACAGAATCGGTGTGCTTTATTCGATGCGTGTAATTTTTATTATAAATTGTTGTGGTGCTTTTGAACATTAATGCACTGGTGATTTATTGGTCATGTATGCACCAGTTATTTATTGTTCATGTATGCACCAGTGTGTATCGACCTTAGAGGCATGCCAATGAAAAAACCTCCAAAAAAACCTTTGGTCACACGCCTCCACTAACAACCTCTGCTATAAACAGAGAATGTATAGATTTTTCGAGGAGATTCTGTAAAAACCTATGCAAGAAGGTGTTCTCCTTGTAGTGGAAATAATGTTGATGACTATTTAGAGATCTAATGGAGCTGAGGATATATATATTTGAACATCTAGTGAGAACAATTATTCAATTACACCATGGTGTCTCTTTTTGAGTAATTTTGTAATGCTATTAGAGCTTATCACCTTAGAGGGTTTCCATTGGATACCTCTAAGCTCAATTTCCTTTCCATATGAGTAAAATCTCATGGAAATATTTTGAAAATTAAGGGCCATTATTCCCAATGATTGTAACCATTGGACTCCTAGTACAACATCAGAACCCCCCATTTGGATGGAAATTATGGGAGTATCCAAAAAATACTCCCCCATATTGAGCTTAATACTATGGCACTTCCCAGAACAATTTATGGTACCTCCATCTACAATCATTACTTGAAAATTTAGTGTTGGATATGTTAAAATAAGTAATTTTACGGTAAAGTTTAGAGTTTCTCTAAGGTTTGAAAATTCATGCCATGGTCTTAGGAAGACAAAGCCATTCCAAATTTCAGTCAATAGTTTGTATAGGTAATTAAATACAATCAAGGTGAAGAATTCATTTAGAGGTAAAAAGGGAGAAAGTGTTGCAAAGAAAAGAAAAGAGACGGAAGTTGAAGGCTCTCCTCCAAGCTAGCCAATTCCAAAGAAGGGTAGAAAAATTATGTTCATTGATGAACCAAAAGATACCTAGACACCTAGAAGGCCAACCACAAGATCAGCAGCAAGAAATATTCTTACACCAGTAGTCCAAACAGAGTATGTTGAGATTTTAGATCAAGGGATGGATGAAGGCCAAGCCAAAGCAAGAGATAAAGACTCAGAAATTAGGGAATTGCAACAACAGATCAGAAAGGCTCTGCATGTGATTGCTCAGTTTTATCACGAAAACAAAGATTTGAAGAGGAAGCTAGATCAGGGAGGTTTTGAGGAAAAAACACCATAGGTCAAGACAGATCCTAAAAGTGAAACATCCAAGGGAATTTTGCAAAACCCTAAGACCACAGTTGTATCCAAGTCCACAGCACCTATGACAATATCCTCAACCAGGAAGAATAGTCCAGACATATAGGGCAAGAAAGAAGCAAGTGAGATACCTCCTACTTCACCCATAGAAGGAGAAAAGAACATAAGATGGCTTGATAAGCAGTTGATGGAAGCTCAAGAAAAAATCATTAAGCTCAGAGAAGAAAAGAAGATATCATATGACAGATCCATGAAACACTTTAAATAATGCATGCCAGCCAGAGAAAATGATTGTGCAACCCTTTCCAATGCCCAGTCAAAATTGAAGAGAAATTAAGCCCTGCTCAGGAAGGTGGGAAATTTAAAGGTACATAACCTAACACTGAGGAAGGAAAATAGGTATATAAAGCAGAAGATGTAGTTGAATTATGAGGCTAGGAGAACACTAGATCTACTTGCAGAAGTAGCACAAATATGAAAGGATGAAAAACACAGTTTTTATTTTTGGAGGAAGTCAACATTACAGTTGCAAACTAAAAGGTGACTAAGGGAGGTAGAATTTAGATAAGTTTGAACATATTGCTATATAAACACCTTTTTGAAGCCCCCGTCCTTATGATCCAAACAGTTATGACAGTATGAGTCACCCTTTTGAGAAGCTGCAAATTTTGACTGATAAGGCAAGCATACACAGCACTTGCGTAGTGCACCAGCGCTACGCAAATGTTGTAGTCATATATAAATGAAAAGGACAACATCAAGGGTTGGGTATACCATATTGGAGGTTAAGTCAAGGTTTTGTATCAGTGGTTTCCACCTGGACCTGCAAAAATTGCAAGAAATCCCAGCGTACTATGCAAACATTATAGGTAGCATTTACATAGAGTCAGCACCAGTACGCTACGCAAAGGTGAAAGAGCTATAGGATAACACACCATTTCTCTCGAAGGAATCTCCAAACGAACCTAATGACTCATCCACACTTCATAATCGAATTTAGCTTGGATATTGGATTGTATAAGATATGTTTTTTTTGCATTAAATAGGGTCAAACAGACTTACTATTTTAAGTAAAGTCATTTTTTATTTGTCCTCTTCTATTGTAAACAGATCCACTATTGTAGTCAGGAGGAATTCAACCCCTAATAGCCTACTATGGCAAGTAGGATCTTATATATTTGGATCATTTTGATGTAAAAAGGGCGAGTTGGAAAAACTATAGCATTTTTACTTTAACTATAAAATATTTGAATCTGAATGGAATGAAATGTAGAAGTCTTGAACCTTCATGAAAGAGATTCTAATGGTGATGAGCTGACAATTTTTTTCTTGTCTTTGTGTATGTATCTCTTTTGTCTCTATTTACATCTCATTTTTCCTCTGTTTGAATTGATTTTTAAGAGTTAGAATTCATCTAAAGGGTGCTCTAAACTCAAAGAATTTAAAATTTGTCCTTTTCTTCCTAACTAGGTCAAAATTCATGTATATGGTGATCTGATGTTGTTATTTGTTGTTTTCTTCCTCTTTCACCCTCTATAACTAAATCCAAGTAGATGAAGGTTTCATCCACCAAATTTATCCTTTGTTCCTCTGTGAGGTTCTATTAACAAGACATTAGTTTCATTTGTTTTCAATATCTGACTCCATAGATGTAACGTTCCCCCGGCCAACCTCAGGTCAGGGTGCGCCACTCCAAAGCAACCTCTCATGCTCTGAAACCAGTCAGTAACACTCTCAGTAATCAACTGAGTTATGCCACTTATATTTACTCTTTTTACTGCATGAAGCTAGAACATATACATACAGCATTCTTGCAGAAGCTTTAAAGTTAAACAACAATTTTCTTTCTGTAACATACGAATTTTATATGGAAACAACAGTAACTATAGATATGCATCATTTACAAAAAATTACCCATGAGCACAAAAGCAATCATAATCACATATATGCTAAAATCGTAACATAGGCATGTAAATAACAAAACAACATATCATTTTATCATACAATTGGTACTTATCTTAGAAAGACTGTCACCAACTACTTACAGACCATCCACAAACCTCCCAGCCATAGACTACATTATTCATCACTCTCAACAGTGAGTCACCCCCAGTTGGGAATGAACTCCACCCAGGGTAAAGGGATCCTATCCATGCTGAGGCTCAAGGACAACAGGAAAGACTCTGTCTCAAGTGCTCACTCAACTAACAGCCTACAGCCTCTCATTCCCCACATGCCTGTCCCACCCAAGGAAGTGTGCCCCTTCTCTTCTCAATAGTCCCTCGGCTGCCACACTTCCCTTCCAGGGCTTCAGCAACAGGCCGGACTAGAATTCTCAGAGCGTTGTAGCCACAGTTTATCACCTTTGGGAATCAATCCCCAGCAATTCTCTCACTCAGAGGACTGCTCACGGGCCTAAAAACCCACTTCTTCAATCCTGCTCCAAGATAACCAGGTACACCAACCAAAAGGAGGTATGGGAATAGGTTTTGGAATGGTGAAATGGTTGTCACAAGGATAACAGAATGCATGAGTGAAAATGGTCATGGAATCATTGACTAGATAATTGAGTGTGTACCAGAATTACTATGAACTCTTCGTGAAAGTGATGGTGAGTATGATGGTCGGGCTCTGCTCTGGTAAGAAAATCCCCCCACGATATGAATGCATGTCCCCAACTTGACACTTGTCATATCGAAAGTTACTTTGTTCCACTTGTCTCCAACTTTAGGACTTAGGATAAAATAATTATCCATACTTTACATTTTAGGAATATCAATATAATATTCCCTTAACTTTTGGCCTTCCCTTTCCCTAACTGGTGAAGTTTAGTCCCCCATCTCTTTTATCATGGTCGGTCTATGTGCAGCGATGTATTTATATTAATCATGAGTCATGTACAAAGTAGGTGCATTGGCCCTTGACATCTAGGCGTTCCCGCCTAATACCAAAACATAAGCATCCCAGCTTATAGTAACCAACTCACCAACCTATAATACATATCATATACATGAGGCTCATTGTCCTCCATACTGCACACACCTTAGTTAATGTGTGCAGTATCCTGCGATCTGCATACTACATCATTTTAATGCGCAGTTCATGCGCGCACTATGTCACATGATGTGCATTACCAAATGTGGTCAAAATAGCTCACCAGCTTAAGTATATTTATATTACATTTGAAATTGGGTTCAGTCAAGGGATATTAAAATCCCCTCCCCTTATTTATGCATTGTCCTTAGTGCATCATACACCCATATATAACAGAGTTTCAAAAATCTTCAAAAAGATGCGGGTATTCTATCCGCATTGCATCTTCATTCTCCCAAGTAGCATCCTCAGGACCGTATCAGGTCCATTAAACCTTTACAATCCCTATGGTTCGGTTCCGGAGCTGCTTGATTTTTTGGTCCAAAATGCACACCAGATGCACTTGAAAAGCGCCTTCTTGCTCCACCTGAATCAAATTCCAATCAAAAACATGATTAGAACTGGTATATATTTCTTTAGTAATGATACATGGAAGACATTATGAACAGACATAGATGCAAGCAATGCAATCATATAAGCAACTAGACCAATCCTTTCCAGGATTTCAAAAGGCCCACAAAATCTAGCCTCCAACTTGGCGCAACTTCCCAACTTCAGGGAACTCCTGTTATCTTTCACTTTCAAGAAAACATGATCAGCCACTTTGAATTCTTTGTGGGTTATATTCTTATCGGCATAATTTTTTTGTCTGTCTTGGGTAGCTTTTAAATTCTGCTTAATTTTTATCATCTGGTCCTCCATATCCCTGAGCAACTCTAGCCCAACTACTTTCCTATCAGTTGAATTATCCCAACTCATTGGAGTATTGCACTTTCTGCCCTAAAGTGATTCAAATGGGATCATATTTAATGATGCATGATACCCATTGTTGTACGCGAATTCTACCAAGTGTAGGTAGTCTTCCCATTTCGATGGTTTTTCCATCACATACATTCTCAATGTATATTCTATCACCCCATTCACTCTTTTTGTCTTTCCATCAGACTCAAGATGATAAGTTGTACTAAAGTTAAAATTCATTCTGAATCCTTTGAACAATCCTTTCTAGAAATTCGAGGTGAATTTCAGGTCTCTGTAGGACACAATTGTTTTATAAATCCTCTGCAATCATGCTACTTCCTTCATGAAAATATCAGCAACCTCTGTTGCCTTGTGTTAGGATATTTAGACACTTAGGAGTTAGTTAAGATCTACTTTGTCTAATATGTCGTTAGGTAAAAGTGTGTTTCTTTAGTATGCATTAGTATGCATTTGTAGTTAGG
>SNQJ01S0023901.1:132211-159014 GCA_010110895.2 Picea sitchensis
GTGAAAACATCAATGTGTTGATCTTTGATCTGGTTATGTGAGTGTTTACTAAAGGTGTTTGTCCTCTGTTGGAATACCTATGTTGTGGAACACCTTGTGCGTAGTTTTTAGTGGAATAAAATGGGCATCTTTCGTAAGATTTTCCACCACCACCATGATCGAATCATGCAGCTTGCTTGTTCTAAGCAATCCCGTAATAAAATCCATTGTCACCACTTCCCACTTCAATTCAGGAATGGTTAAAGGTTGCAGCAACCCTATTGGGTGTATTTTCTCAACTTTCACTTTCTCTCATTCCATACATCTAGCGATGTACTCGGCGATCTCTTTCTTCATACCTGGCCAAAAGTAATGGCTCTTGATCACTGCCACAGTTTTCTGATATCCAGGGTTCCCTGCATAAGGAACATTATGCATTTCATGCAAAATCATACATTTCAAGTTCTGTACATTTGGAACAAAAATCTTGTTCTTGCGCAACACTATTCCATATAATCCCAACTTATAATCATCCGCCTTCCGAAGTATAATCCCATGTTGTAGCATTGCTACCAATTCCTTGTATTGCAGATCTGCATTAGCAACCTCCAGAATTTTGCTTTTAACATCAGTTTGGTACATGCTAATGGCTAAAATATATAACTCATGCACCTTCCTATTGAGTGCATCAGCCACTTTATTCTCCTTCCCTTTGATATGCTTTATATCAAAATCATATTCGCTTAGAAATTCCAACCATCTGCTTTGTCTAGCATTTAGATTTGGTTGATCAAATAAATATTTCAGACCATTGTGGTATGTTCTTAGCTTAAACCTCTTTCCCATGAGGTAGTGTCTCCATTTCCTCAAGGCATGCACTATGGCTTCCAACTTCAAATCATGAGTGGCATAGTTTCTTTCATGATCCTTCAACTTCCTTGATTCGTAACATATGACAAACCCATTTTGACTGAGGACTCTGCCAAGTCCTTCATTACATGCATCAGTGCATACGATGAAGTCTTCTTCTGGGTCTGTGATCCTTGATATTGGATCACTTGTCAATAATTGTTTCAAGTGTTGGAAACTTCTTTCACAATCCAGTGTCCACTAAAACTTCATCCCCTTCCTTTGCAAGGAAGTGATTGGATGTGCAGTATTTGAGAATCCTTCAATAAATCTTCTATAGTAACCCGCAAGACCCATGAATGATCTCACTTATGTCACATTCTTCAGTGAATACCATTCTTTAATGGCCTCTATCTTCTCAGGATCCACTGATATCCCATCATTTGAAATGATATGCCCCAAATAATGAATTTGTTTATGATAAAATGAGCAATTGCTCAATTTGGCATATAACTGTCATTCCCTTAATCCTTGCAACACCATCCTCAAATGATTTTCATACTCTTCCTCTGACTTGGAATATATAAGAATGTCATCCAAAAAGACAATGACAAACTTGTCCAAATACTCTCGGAAAACACCATTCATTAAGCACATGAAAACATCTAGTGCATTTGACAACCCAAATGGTACCATAGTGAACTCATAATGACCATACCTTGTCCTGAAGGCGGTCTTGCTAATATCTTCTTCTTTAATTCTTACTTGATGGTATCCTGATCTGAGATCTATCTTTGAAAATATCTTTGTATCCTTCAATTGATCAAGGAGTTCATCAATCCTTGGTAGAGGATACTTGTTCTTAACAGTCACTTTATTCAACTGTCTAAAGTCAATGCACAACCATAGTGTCCCATCCTTCTTTATCACAAACAATACTGGGGCACCCCAAGGTGACACGCTTGGGTGTATATACCCCTTCTTCAGAAGTTCTTCAAGCTGCATTTGAAACTCCTTCAATTATGGTGTACTCATTCTATAAGGAGTCTTTGATATTGGCGCTGCTCCAGGCATCAATTTTATAGAGAAACCAATGTCTCTCCTTGGGGGTAGTCCAGGTACCTCCTTGAACACATCCTCGAAATCTTCCAGGAATCCATAATCTTCCAAATTTGGCACCTTATCTTTAGGTATCTCTTCCAAATGAGCCGCAAATATTTGACATCTTTTCCTGTAACATTTCTTCAGTTGCAATGCTGAAATTTCTCTAACGGTTACTGCCCTGGGAATTCCTTGTACCTTCCTTAGTTTCCCTTCCTCATCCAGGCAAGTAAATTCTTTGTTGTGACAATCTAAGAGAGTGTGGTGTTGGTCCAACCAATCCATCCCAATTAGACAGTCATAGGAACCTAAGGGAAATATGTTCAAATCCGCCTTGGTGTTTAGTCCATTCATGTCTATGAGGCATGACTTAACCATGTCATTAAATTTTATTCTAACTCTTGTAGCCAGTTGCACCAACCAGGATTTCCCATGCTTGCTTCTTGGCAATTGCAAACTTTCCACCATCTTAGGGTCTATATAAATATAACTAGCTCCTGAATCAATTAAAATAGAAAGGTTTTGGTTGTTGATCATACCTTCCACTTCAATCATGTGGGACTAATACTCTACTTACTTGTTGTCTAGGGATGCATAAATCCTTGGCACATATCTGCCCATGTCCTCTATTGTCTCAGCGTGTTGTACATTGTGAACAGCCCTACTTTTTTCACCTCTGTGAGGACAATCTTTGAACCTATAGTCCCCTTTACAACCCCAACATTGCATAGGTGGTTGTCTTGGCCCTTGACTCCCTTTGTCAATCACTCTGGGTTCTTTATGCTTTTGTTGCCCTTGTGGATTATTTCTGAAGAACGGTGGCTTATCTCCTTTCTTCCTTTGATCCATCTTGAATTTCTTATTGTCTTCCTGGGCCTTTTGGAAAGATGGCTTTGATTTCTACTGATCATATAAGAATTTAGCTCTCCTTATGGTCTCTTCTAATGTCTTGGGATCATCATACTATATTTTTTCACTGATGAACGATGGAAATCCACTTAAATACCTTTGAATCTTGACTGTCTCATCCTTGATGAAAGAGACATACTTCAGCAGTTCCAGAAACCTTCTCTCATATTCATTTATAGTTGTACTTCCAATCTTAAGTTCAAAGAACTCTTTCATTTTCTTGTCATGGTACCTTTTTTGTTAATTGTTTCTTCTCAAAAAATTTCTTGAATTCCTTCCAATTAACACTTTTCTCTACAATGTGTTGCACCTGCACAAGTTGATCCCACCACATGGAGGCCTTTCCTTTGAGTTGATAGATAGCGATTCTACCTTCTGCATGAGAAGAGTAATTATGCAATTGAAAATATTTCCTCATGCCTAGCAACCATGTTTTCGCATCTTCATCCTTTTTGTGCTCACCATCAAATGTAGGAGGTTTGATTTTGTTCATTTCTCCTCGCAGCTCATCCACCCCATATCTCTTATACCTTCTGACAGGGAATAGAATAGATTTGTTTCTTGCTCTCTTATTGGAATGCCTTTGGGAATGATGGTGATTTCTACTAGCACTTTTTACTTTTCCTTTCTCCTTTGAAGATTTGTGACTCTCAGATTTACTTGAGTCACTCTCCTTAACCAAATTATGTTCTATTATGTTCAAACCCTCCAATAGCTTCATGTTGAAGTCATCCTGCTACTCTTTGGCTTTCATAAGCTTTTCATTATCTGCTTTATGGATTTGGACATCTTTCTACAAATTCTTAATGGTCTCAGCCATATTCACATCTTCATTCCTTTTTTCTCCATGTTCATTGGGGTTCATTCCTTCCATGCCCAAATGGACATCCACCCCTTTGCTCTCATTTTGCTAACTATAATTCCCCTATGCTTCTTCCATTCTTATGGACTCTATGTTGGTCTGATCTGATCAAGTTGTTAATTCTGCAAAACATGTAACCATCATAACTTATCAGGCTAAATTTCATCAATTCATGGGAATAAGCACCTTTTGATCCTATATACACATCAAAATTATCTCTCCTGATTTCCTAGTGCTATCACCATGGAAATTCTAGATAAGACCCAAGTCTCAAAAACACAGACGTGCAGTGTCTTCTGAGATACACTCGAGCAAGAAGGTGGTTTTTCGAAACCACTTTCGCCAAGACGTGATATCACGTGTCTCAATATGTCAAATCCACCACTCGTGGAGCAGGCGATGGCTAGTTAAATCACCCTGCTTCACTCGTTCGGTACTTCGCAGCCATGTGACGTCAGTTGAATGCCACCATGTAACGAACTCAAAAGATAATCATTCGAAATGGATTGGCCAAGCATGGCAACCCAATGCTCTTGTACATAATCTGTCTACGCTTCATAAATGGAGTTCTATAATTACCACTCCCCAAGTATAAAGATATATGTGTATCCATAACCGAAGTAATCTCCAAAATGTTTGACTTCCTGCTCTCTATAAAGACACATTTTGGTATCCCCAACCTGAGATACATGGACAAGGCTAAGTCGAGTGAGACTGGTTATTCGAGCAACATGCTAGAATTTCCTGCAAGTAAGGAGGAAAGGGTCCTTGCGCACATTTTAGCAACTAAGTTCCACATAGAGCTGGCTATAGACTCGCGATTGGAAGCCAGATTGAATCCCACTATAAAGGATTTAGTCATCAATAAGCCAGTTTCTAAGAAGAAAAGGAGCAAGCAACAGAAGAAGGAGGAATCTACGGCTGAAGTGGTCAAAAGTGTTGGAGAGAATCAATTGGTCTGGTTAGATTCTTTTTTAAAGGCGGAGATCGCTAAGCTGAAGTAAGTCTTCAACTAAAATAAGCATGTCTCGGTGAATTTTGAACATCCGATAACGGAGGTAAAGAGTACCAGAGATGATAGGCATGTTCTTAATTGGACCTTTTTCAACAGGCTAACTGTTGTCATCCTCTTTTTGTAACTTTGTAATTATTACGATTATATAAATACAGAAATGGATTTTAGATTATTTTATTACAATTTCTATTTGGTAATGTTATGAATATTGTTCTCTTTTATAGTAAGTTTTTCTTGTAATCTTATATTTTATTTTCATCCGTCTAAATTGGAGGAAATTAAAGTTCATAATTGTTTTTAATTAATTAATGCATCGATGCAGTTGTGTGTTTCTTTTTCTTTTATTATTATGCAATTTAAAATCAGACTCGTCGCCTTCCAAGCAACTTCACGTGCACTAAACTTTGACCTGTTCATTTATATTTAACATGCATAGCAATATCACAAGGTAAAATTCTTTTCCACGCACCTAAATATACTGTGCATTTCTTCTTCGTCTCACTGACTACTTACGCGCACTACTCCAGCGTCGTGCACCAATACCTACTGTGCACAGTTTCAATACCGCGCACCAATATTCCACATGCATTTTTGTTTTATGCATGCACCATGTCAAGTTCAACATATTCCATCACGCCCAAATATCTACGCACACTACTTAATACACTGTCGCGACACAACTTATACTCATACTTATGTGCGTACCAACCTAACTCCTCTGTGTTAAGCAATACTTGCGCACCCCATGTGCACCTTACTATGTGTGTGTTCACCACACAAGGTTAAATTTAGCACATGCATCTACACATAATAATCTTCCACACGGCGCCACAATTTACCGTGCACACTGGCACGCCAACGTTTTCCCATGCGGTGCCAAAATTTACCATGCGCTCCAGTACACCAAAGTTTTCCAAGGACACTATGTGACTCCAATCCTAGTCAATTCGAAGTTACTTTTCTGTGAATATTCACTTCAACTGTACCCCTTTGGCCCATCCAAGCTCAACTTTGAACTGAAGCTATGATACCAATTTGTAACATTCCCCCAGCCAACCTCAGGTCGGGGTGCGCCACTCCAAAGAAACCACTCATGCTCTCAAACTAATCGGTAACACTCTCAGTAATCATCTGAGTTATGCCACTTATATTTACTCTTTTTACTGCATGTAGCTAGAACATATACAGACAACATTCTTGTGGAAGCTTTAAATTTAAACAACAATTTTCTTTCTGTAACATACGAATTTTATATGGAAACAACATTAACTATAGATATGCAGCATTTATAGGAAACTACCCATAAGCACACAAGCAATCATAATCACATATATGCTAAAATCGTAACATAGGCATGTAAATAACAAAAGAGCATATCATTTTATCATACAATTGGTACTTATCTTAGAAAGACTGTCACCATCTGCTTATAGACCGTCCACGAACCTCAGAGCCATAGACTACACTGTTCATCACTCTCAACAGTGAGTCACCCCCGAGTTGGGACTGAACTCCGCCTAGGGTAAAGGGATCCTATCTAGACTGAGGCTCAAGGACAACATCAAAGAATTTGTCTCAGGTGCTCACTCAACTAACAGCCTATAGCCTCTCATTCCCCACATGCCTATCCCACCCAAGGAAGTGTGCCCCTTCTCTGCTCAGCAGTCCCTCAGCTACCACACTACCCTTCCAGGGCTTCCGCAACAGGTCAAACCGAAATTCTTAGAGCACTGTAGCCACAGTTTAGCACCTTCTAGAATCAATCCCCAGCAATTCTCTCGCTCAGAGAACTGCTCACGGGCCTGAAAAACCTCTTCTTCAATTCTGCTCCAAACTAACTAGGTACACCAACCAAAAGGAGGTATGGGAAGAGGTTTTGGAATGGTGAAATGGTTGTCTCAAGGATAACAGAATGCGTGAGTGAAAATGGTCATGGAATCATTGACTGGATAACTAAGTGTGTACCGGAATTACTGTGAACTCTTCGTGAAAGTGATGGTGAGTATGATGGTCGGGCTCTACTCTGGTAACAAAATCCCCCCATGATATGAATGCATGTCCCCAACTTGACACTTGTCATATCAGAAGTTACTTTGGTCCACTTGTCTCCAACTTTAGGACTTAGGATAAAATAATTATCCATACTTTACATTTTAGGAATATCAATATAATATTCCCTTGAATTTTGGCCCTCCCTTTCCCTAACTGGTGAAGTTCAGTCCCCCATCTCTTTTATCGTGTTTGTTCTGTGCGCAGCGATGTATTTATATTAATCATGACTCATGTACAAAGTAGGCACATTGGCCCTTGACATCTAGGCGTTCTGGCCTAATACCAAAACATAAGCATCCCAGCTTATAGTAATCGGCTCACCAGCCTATAATACATATCATATACATGAGGCTCATTTTCCTTCATACTGCACACACCTTAGTTATTGTGTGTGGTATCCTGTGATGTGCATACTACATCATTTTATTGTGTAGTTCATGTGCGCACTATGCTACATGATGTGCATTACCAAATGCGATCAAAACAGCTCACCAGCTTAAGTATATTTATATTACATTTGAAATTGGGTTCGGTCGAGGGATATTACAATAGCCCTAAAAGCATCCTTCTCCTCCTTGCCAACAACACTTTATCAAATCCACTCAAACCTTGAAACCTTATCCATTGTTCTATCAAGAAAAATTGTCTATCAAAAATTAAGTGACAAGAGATATCCCCCTCTAGATTGGAAGCGCTAGCTTCCAGTCTTAAAGTTGGTTTGTAGGTTACCTTTGTAAGTTTTTTCCTCATCCAAAACAATTTACTCAGTGCTAACATTTTTGGCTTCGTTGTCGGGGACGAAATTGAAAATTTTCCCTTGGAAAGAACTACTCAAAGCTTTAGATTTGATTCCTGAGGGTAACATTGAATCAGACACCTTTATTGGTTGAACTAAATTTACCTTGGCAACTTCATTTAATAAGATCGATAGCATAAAGTATTTTTAAATAAGAAATCCTCGCTCCCAATAAAATTTACACTAGAAGGAACCCTGATCCAAAACCTATAGCATATGTGTCTAATCTTGAGAAACTCTTACATAAAAGAAAGGAAAGGACAATTGACTTAGTTTCTTACATGGACATAAATCTATCTTTACCCAAAGATGGGGTAAAAAGCATTGATGACCTTAACTTTGATTTAAAAGTTGAACTCAGATCAAAATAAAATTTGAATAAAATAAGAAGAAATTTCAATCTTTGATTCCTATTGTCCCCATTCAGACTATTCAGATAGCTCAAAATCCTCCTAGATCCATGGTAGCCAGATTTCCTCTCCTTGTCTTACCTGCTCAATTACATGATTTACATCAAAATTGTAATCAGAGAATCAGATCATTTGATGTTGAAGAGAATGTATCATCCCAAAGACACTTAGATTGGTTTAATGACTTTGTCAACCTAGAGAAGGTAGATCATGAAGATGTAAAATTGAGATTTTTTGCACAAAGTCTCTTAGGTGTAGTCGGAAAATGGTTCAAAGCCCTTCCAGCAGCAAGCATTCTTAATTTTGCAACCTTTGAAAAAAGTTTCCTTTCAATGTGGGGTGACAAGAAGAATCCTCTCTGGTTGCTAACTCGGTACAATAACATAAAGAGATCACCTAACGAATCAGTACAAGAGTTTTCAACTAGATTTATGAAATTTTACAATTCAATTCCTACTAAAGTAAAACCCCCTCCTGGAGTTTCCCAACTTCAATATGTTGACTCTTTTGACAGTGACTTTTTTTTGTTGTTAAGAGAAACAAGATCTACTACACTAGATGACATGATGAGTGATGCAATTAAAGTGGAGGTAAATCTTATGGCTTCAGGGAAGATCAAACATAATCATGATAGATATATGAAAAATGTCTAAGGAGAGGCATATCCCTCAACTTCCCAATCATCAAATGAAAATTTTGATTTGATGATGAAAACTATGGAAAGAATGGCCTTGGATAATAAGCCTACCACTAGAGATCAAAATGATTTTTGGCCCAAAAATCAAAATTTTAGAAGAGCTCTAGTTCCACAGATCAAGCAAAGAGACCAGAGAAATCAAGGTGATCAGCAAATAAAACCTCCTTTCCAAAACAGCTATGTGAATGAAGATTTTGATCAAACAATTGAAGACAATATGCATTGTTGTGATGATATCGAAACAAATGTGTTCTTAACTAAAGAAAAACATGATCAATTTATGGATGCAAATGATAAGTTTATGTAAGATAATTATGATATGTTGTCAATGGAAACATAAGACTTTAAGAAGGTATATCGAAATGCTATTATGCATCTTCAAAAATAGTACAACCTCATAAGAAAAAAGGTGCATGCAAACCCCCCAAAGGAAAATCCTACAAGGGAACTTTAGATCAATACACCTTCTTCAAGTCAACCTAAGAAAGATAGTTCATCAAAGGATGCACTGGAGAAAGGAAAATTCAAATAAGATCCCCCAAATAAGATACTTGAGGAAAGAATGGAAGCAGTCATTAAAGAGGTAGAAAATGTCCCATCTCCTTTTAATTTTGAAAGTGAAATGGCTAAAATCAAAAAATTTGTTCGATTCAATGCGCTGATTAAAAATGGTGAATATAGAAATCAGATAATTAAGATTCTCAAGATGGAAGAAGCTTCTGACACCTTAAATGTGCAAGATGATCACCCTACTATCTTGTTTGGCCTACATGTGGAGGAGAGTGGTGATGTTGATGATGTCCCCCCTTTCTATGTTAGTCTTAAAATTCATGACATGACCTTACATAATGCTATGTTAGATTCAAGAGAATCCCATAATCTAATTCTTAAGTTAGTCATGGATGAGCTAGGTCTAGATATTACAAGGCCTTACAAGGATATTTTCTCCTTTGACTCAAGGAAGGTGAAATGCTTGGGTTTAATCAAAGATCTGGTTGTATCATTGTCCCAAATTCCATCAAAAAATATGATCATGGATGTGGTTGTTGTTGACATCCCTCCTAAATTTGGCATGTTGTTATCTATATCATGGGCTGCAAAGTTGAAAGGGACTTTGCAAATGGATATGTCATATGCTACTATCCCTATTTTTGGCCAAGAAAGGAGGTTGTACAGAGAAGTATTGCTCAAGTACATGGTGATTAGAAAATCCCAACCAAACAACCATCCTATTTACTTTGTAGATACTGAGTTTGGTTATTCAATTTTCTATAATGACTTGAGCTTTGAAGAGGAGGAGCCAAAGACTATTATGACCATCAAATACAAATCTGATCATCAAAAAGAGAAAACTACAGATCATCAAAACGATGAAGAAGATGAGATGTGGAACATGAACTTTGATGGAGCTACTAGCAAAAAAGGAGCAAGAGTTGGTGTGTGGATTATCCCTCCCAAGACAGGTACAAAACTTTGGTCTTGCAAATTTTCTTTTGATTGCACCAATAACATGGTTGAATATGAGGCACTGATTTTGGGATTGAAGACTTTGAAAGAATTAGGTGCTAGGAGGATAATTGTACATGAGGATTTTTTATGCAGGAGCATCTCTCCATGCAGCCAGCCAACCAGCCAGCCACGTCAGTGCGCATACATTCAAATGCTGAAGGGAGGCGCAACCTAATTTAATATTTGTATTGAATGTAATTTAATGTCTTAGGCTAGTGAGCCATGGAAGCGTGCCTTGTGCAGGCGTTAGATAGGATCGGCTTTAATGCAGATCGGTTGAGATCTAGATCCATACGCTGGACTAGATAGCCATTCATTGTAATTGATTGTAATTTAATAGAGTAGGTGAACCTGGAGGAAGGAGCCCTCAGGAAAAAGAGATTTTCATATCTCATTTTGAGTCAAGTAGATGGTAGAGTAGAGTAGATCCGAGAGAGAGCTTGAGGAACACCATTGTAAAATACAGGCATTTGCCATTGTTAATATAACAGAGTAGTTTCCCTGCATTATTCTATCTTATATGCATGTCTGTGTGTGTTACATATATATGTTGTGAATGTATGTTATGTGGAGGCATTCTGCAGGGGTTTGTGTGATTTCAGGCTTGAGAGGTCTTTGAGGCTTCACACCAGGAGGGTGTGATAGAACGCTGAGAGTTCTGAGAGATGGTGCACTGGGGATGCACTCCTGAACTCTGCGGAGTCAGGCAAAGACGTTTTGAGGCACAAGACTGGAATCATCAACTCAGAAAGAAGACCTGTGAGGTTGTTGAACACCTCAATAGGTAAGGCTGTGTAGCTGAGACACAGTTGCTAACAGAATCACTGAGGATTCTGTAAGATATCTGCCAAGTGGGCATTGAGCGTAAGAATGAGGTGCTGGAGGAAGAACTCTGTTGATATTTTGAAGATAGAAGTCAGAAGATCTGAGGAGTTCTGAGAAGATCTACCAGGTGGGCATTGAACGTGTGTGTGCAAGGAGTGTACAGAGGAAGGAACCCGGCTGTGAGTTTAGAAGACCAGAGTCACTGAAGATTATGAGAAGCTCTTCCAGGAGGGAATTGAGCATGTGTACAGTGGCACACAGGAGAAGATACTCCACCAGGAGGGTGTCGAGAAGGTGTGCATATAGGCACGGGAAAATAGAGAACTCTTTGAGTTCTGGAAGTTGAGGAAAGGTCCATTTAGGGAACTTTCACTGGATTGTTGGATACCCAAAAGTACTCAAGAAGAGACTTGAGCAGAAGGATAGCTAGGAGGGAATCCAGTCCATTCTCCATCTGTGGGAGAAGGAAGAAAGACAAAATCCCCCAAGGGGTCTGAGTGGTTGTGAAAGCTCAGAAGGGATAGCACCAGTGTGTGCATGAGAAGACTCTGCAGGAGCGTAGACGACGGAATCCTTTAAGGGTTCGAGAAAAACAATCCCAGGAAGGGTAGCGCTTTTATGCACACATGCGAACTCAGAGACTGAGGAGTTCACAGAGGAAAGAGGCCAAGGTCAAGGCCTTGGAGAAATCGAAATTCTTCCAAGGTTGGGGAGAAAGTGCAGAAGCTCTGGCGGGAGCAGCATCAGCCATCAGGTCGGCAGCAAAGGAAATCTGGATCGTTGAGGAGTTTACATCCAGGAGGAGCTCGGGGGAAGCCTACAGCAGGAGGAGACCGACAGCCGTTGGATTTCACTCGAAAATCCCATAAGCCATTGGATAGGGAGAAGTTGCGCACAATTTAGCCTCAGGAGGAGGAGTGCACAAGGAGAATAGATCTAGACCGTTCGTTTGGGAGTGGATGCATGTCACGAGATTACCCACATCGGGAACTCGGGCACTGGAGGTTGGAAGAGGAAGTCATTCAACTTCACGAGTGGCGAGAAGGTGAGAGCTCCATGTTGTGGGGCCTAGCTGATGTCATCTCAGGATACCGGCACTCGAGATCGGGGTGGGGCCACAGGAGTCGGCAAGCGGACAGGTGGCACCTCGCATCTCGGGATCTCGTAAGTGGAAGGGTCGAGACTTTTGTGTTTAAGTCGCGAGGTGTGAGGACGTTAAACGACGAAGTGACGAGAAGGTCAGGAGCCATCCATCTGAGAGGACAGGTGGTAGAGATCGATGATCTCGCGAACTTGGGAGTTCGCAGGTTGAGAGCCCAAGTATTGGGTATTCAAAGTCACGAGGACGCGAGGTGCGAGGGGGTGAATATCCGTTGGATCCGAATCACGAGAGGACCATTAGATTCACACGTGGGATCGTGCATCGGAGCCTCACGAGAAAAGGCTTGAGAACTTGACCTCGTGAGAAGCGAAGTCGCGAGGGAGCGAGGTCGCGAGTTTCGACACCTCGGACCTCGGAAGTTGGCGTAGAAGTTATTCGACCCCGAGAGAAGCGAATTCGCAAGGGGTGAAATCACGATAGCACGGAAGTCCTGATTGAAGTGATGGTGTGGACAGGTCAAGTCACATGTGCGCCTCGGAGTTTCAGTGCCTTGGATATCGGAGGTTGGAGAACCGAAAGTTTGGTATCACGAGTAGAGAGGTCACGAGTTTCATCATCTCGGGTAGGACTATGTGGGCCATAGAAAGCTGGTGAGTGGAATCCAAGTGGCACGAAGACCTCGAAATCTCGCCGCGAGAAGTCCCGAATTATTGGCGTCAGGATTCAATATCCTGAGAGGTGCGAAGTCTCAGCGAGATAAGAGACCGTTGAAAAGTCAACTCACGTGCGCCTCGGCACTTCGGTACATCTAGTGTCGAGAGTTGGAAAATTAAGGGTTTGATATAGCAAGTCGAGAGGCCGCGAGGGAGGTAAGGCCACGGACATGGGAGTAGTGGTCATATGGTGGAAGCTTAGCCAGGAGGGCTAGCGCATAGGAGCCGAGAGCTCATCGGTGATCGGGGATTCTCGAGGTCGGTGGTTTGTGGCAGCGGAAAGTTTGAAACCCCGGTAGTGAGTCGGGGGTAACCTCGGTAAAGTGAAGAAGGCCGAGGGGTAGAAATAAGGACCTATGGAACGGATATTGCACAGAGGATTCCCGCAGGGAATCTAAAGAGCCGCTTCGACTCAGAAGAGAGGGGATTTTGTAATCGATCCTGTGAGCGGGTGAGTCTGAGGTGTGAGAACACCCTCGCCTGCATCAGGTGGTATCAGAGTGGGAAATCTATTTGTATATTGCAGACAGAGGAGCAGGAAGAAGACAGAGCGCTGGAGGACTCTGTAATGATTGTTTGCAAGCAGGCTAGCAGTCAAGAAGATAGTCAGGGAGACTGTAGGATGAAGCTGGAACACTCAGAGATGCGGAGTGACAGTAGCAGATCTGTCAAGGAGGCAGGTAGACTTAGAAAAACGGCTATTGAAGGTCGTAAGAAGAAAAGCAAGGCAGAAAAGCTTGCAGAGGAAGCAGAAATGGATAGAGAACTCTATGAATGAAAGGCAGACATAGAGGAGTTCGAACTGCGGATGCGACAGGATAGAAGGAGGAGACGGATGCGCGTACTGCCCATGAAGAAGGCAACAGCAAAATGGCCAGTCAGGGAGTTGATGGTCATGAGACAGCGCAGGCTATTGAGAAAATGGTTGAGGTATGCTGAAAACCTCAAGGCCACAGAGGAAGAGATGATTGATCATTGTTGGCCAGAGACTGGAAAGGGTCTCGATGATTGGGATGATGAAGAAGATAAATTGGGATTGTCTGAGGATCTCATAGACTGCCAGGAGAGCAGTGGAGAGTTTCCATATTGGCAGATGGGCAAGGGAACAGAGAATGAATTGGGATCATCTGAGGATCTCAAGGACTGCCAGGAGGGCAGAATAGAAATTCCAGTTTTCCATGAGGGAAACGAGTTGAGATCAGTTGAGGATCTCACAGACTGTCATGGGGACAGCCAAGGAATTTCACATTTCCAGCTGGGCAATGAAGGGAGATCACTGTGGGATCTCGAAGACTGCCAAGAGGGCAGCGGAAGTATCGAAGACTGCCAGGTGGGCAGCAGAAGCGTATTGAACTTCCAGGTGGGCAGAGATGAACAATTGAGACCATCTGAAGGTCTCATGAAGAGTTCAATTCAACAAGGATTGTTGATGAAGATGGGATCGATTGATCTCATAGTCTGCCAGGAAGGCAGAAGAGACATCCCATATTGCCAGGTGGGAAGGGATGAGCAGATGAGATTATCTGAGGGTCTCATAAACTCAGAAATGAGTTGGAATCAACCAGGAGGGATGACAGAGCAGGCAGTCTGCATGAGCTCAAAGGTGAGTTTGGATCAGCATGTGCAGCTGACAGAGGAGGAAGATCAGGATGGTCTTTTGATGATTGGGGGAATTGGAGTATTCCTACCATGTGCCCAGGAGGAGGCAGAAATTCGTGTTGCAGATGGTGCAACAACAGAACAGTCACAGTTGGAGATGACTGTCAAAAGGAAATTGGAGCAAACATTTGAGACTGCCCAAGCGGATGAAGGGAAAGAGAATGAGCATTCTGAGGAATGGCTCAATGACTTCAGCCAAGAAGTTGAGGAAGCTGCAGCACTGAAGCTGACAGCAGAAGCAGAAGCAGAAGCGGAAGAAGAAGATGAGCATTCTGAGGGATAGCTCATTAGTTTCAGCCAGGGGGCTGAAAAGAAAGAAGCTGTAACACTGAAGCTAGCAGTAAAAGAAGCCAAGGAGCAGGCAGGTAAAGTTATCACTCCATGGGAGATGGAGCTGGAGATGTTGGAGGATTGGTTGAACAATCCAGAGCCAGCAAAAGAACTGGCAGAATTTGAGTTGTCAGGGAAGATGACTGAACAGCAAGTTAGTCAAAGGGAGACTGCAGAGTTGAAGTCTGCAGCAGAGTGGCAACTTGAGGCCACAGATGAAAAAGAAGATGAAGAAGATAGCATGGGAGATCATAGTGATATTCCCAATGGCCAAAAATTTTTGTAGATGAGGAGACTGCAACGACAGAGCCAGCCATTGGAGCAGCTGGACCAAGAGATAGAGGACATTAGAAGGTTGATGTTGAGATCAGCAGAAACTTCCAGCAAGGAGTAGCTGGGTAGATAAAAGGCAGCAGCAGCAGCAGCACAGTAGAATGGAGTAGAGGGAAAGCTCCAAAGACTGATTTGGGATCCATGAGGATTTCCAACAGCTTAGAGGGAAAGCTCATGAGCAGGAGCTCATGATTTTTGCAGATGTGGAGTATGATGCAGGAGCATCTCTCCATGCAGCCATCCAGCCAGCCAGCCACGTCAGCGCGCATACATTCAAATGCTGAAGGGAGGCGCAGCCTCATTTAATATTTGTATTGAATGTAATTTAATGTCTTAGGCTGGTGAGCCATGGAAGCGTGCCTTGTGCAGGTGTTAGATAGGATCGGCTTTAATGCAAATCGGTTGAGATCTAGATCCATACGCTGGACTAGACAGCCATTCATTGTAATTTATTGTAATTTGATAGAGTAGGTGAACCTGGAGGAAAGAGCCCTCAGGAAAAAGAGATTTTTATATCTCATTTTGAGTCAAGTAGATGGTAGAGTAGAGTAGAGCCGAGAGAGAGCTCGAGGAACACCATTGTAAAATACAGACATTTGCCATTGTTAATATAACAGAGCAGTTTTCCTGCATTATTATGTCTTATATGCATGTGTGTGTGTGTTCCATATATATGTTGTGAATGTATGTTATGTGGAGGCATTTTGCAGGGGTTTGTGTGATTTCAGGCTTGAGAGGTCTTTGAGGCTTCACACCAGGAGGGTGTGACAGAATGTTGAGAGTTCTGAGAGTCGGTACACTGAGGATGCACTCCTGAACTCTGAGGAGTCAGGCAAAGACGTGTTGAGGCACAGGACAAGCCCAGGAAGGGTAGCGCTTTTATGCACACAAGCGAACTCAGAGACTGAGGAGTTCACAGAGGAAAGAGGCCAAGGTAGAGGCCTTGGAGAAATCAAAATTCTTCTAAGGTTGGGGAGAAAGCGCAGAAGCTCTGGCGGGAGCAGCGTTAGCCATCAGGTCGACAGCAAAGGAAATCTGGACCGTTGAGAAGTTTACGTCCAGGAGGAGCTCGGGGGAAGCCTATAGCAGGAGGAGACCGAAAGCCGTCGGTTTTCACTCGGAAATCCCGTAAGCCGTCAGATCGGGAGAAGTTGCACACAATTTAGACTCAGGATGAGGATTGCACAAGGAGAACAGATCTAGACCATTCGTTTGGGAGTGGGTGCATGTCATGAGATTACCCACATCGGGAACTCGGGCACTGGAGGTTGGAAGAGGAAGTCATTCAACTTCACGAGTGGCGAGGAGGCGAGAGCTCCGTGTTGTGGGGCCTAGCTGACGTCATCTCAGGATACCGGCACTCGAGGTCGGGGTGGGGCCACAGGAGTCGACAAGCGGACAGGTGTCACCTCGCATCTTGGGAGCTCGTAAGTGGAAGGGTCGAGAATTTTGTGTTTAAGTCGCGAGGCGCGAGGACGTGAAACGGCGAAGTGACGAGAAGGCCAGGAGCCGTCCATCTAAGAGGACAGGTGGCAGAGATCGATGATCTCGCGAACTCGGGAGTTCGCAGGTTGAGAGCCCAAGTATTGGGTATTCAAATTCACGAGGACGCGAGGTGCGAGGGGGAGAATAGTCGTTGGATCCGAATCATGGGAGGACCGTTGGATTCGCACGTGGGATCGTGCATCGAAGCCTTGTGAGAAAAGGCTCGAGAACTTGACCTTGTGAGAAGCGAAGTCGCGAGGGAGCGAGGTCGCGAGTTTCGACACCTCAGACCTCGGGAGTTGGCATAGAAGTTATTCGACCCCAAGAGAAGCGAAGTCGCGAGGGGAGAAATCGCGATAACGCGGAAGTCCCTATTGAAGTGACGGTGTGGATAGGTCAAGTCACACGTGCGCCTCGGAGTTTCGGTGCCTCGGATATCGGAGGTTGGAGAACCGAAAGTTTGGTATCATGAGTAGCGAGGTCACAAGTTTCAGCATCTCGAGTAGGACTGTGTGGGCCATAGCAAGCCGGTGAGTGGAATCCAGGTGGCACGAAGACCTCGGAATATCCCCGCGAGAAGTCCCGAATTATTGGCATCAAGATTCAAGATCCTGTGAGGTGCAAAGTCTCGAGGAGATAAGAGACCGTTGAAAAGTCAACTCACGTGCGCCTCGGCACTTCGGCACATCGGGTGTCGAGAGTTTGAAAATTAAGGGTTTGATATAGCAAGTCGAGAGGCCGCAAGGGAGGTAAGGCCACGGACACGGGAGTAGTGGTCATATGGTGGAAGCTTGGCCAGGAGGGATAGCGCATAGGATCCGAGAGCTCATCGATGATCGGGGATTCTCGAGGTCGTTGGTTTGTGGAAACAAAAAGTCCGAAACCCCGGTAGTGAGTCAGGGGTAACCTCAGTAAATTGAAGAAGGCCGAGGGGTAGAAATAAGGACCTATTAAATGGGTATTGCACAAAGGATTCCCGCAGGGAATCTAAAGAGTCGCTTCGGCTCAGAAGAGAGGGGATTTTGTAATCGATCCTGTGAGCGGGTGAGTCTGAGGTGTGAGAACACCCTCGCCTGCATCAGGTGGATCTAACGCCTACACAAGGCACGCTTCCATGGCTCACCAGCCTAAGACATTAAATTACATTCAATACAAATATTAAATGAGGTTGCGCCTCCCTTCAGCATTTGAATGTATGCGCACTGACGTGGCTGGCTGGCTGGCTGGCTACATGGAGAGATGCTCCTGCATCAATTTTGAGGTTTTCATAAATTAGGTAAAGGGTATATATCAATCAAAGCATCCTAGATTGAGGGCATATAGGAATATAGTACTTGATATTATTGAAGAGTTCTTAGAATACAATTTATCAGTGATTCCTAAGGGAGGGAATCTAATTGTTGATGCTCTAGCTCTTCAGCCTCTATTTTCAAAATTCCATTTTTTCCTAACAAAAAGTATGAAATTGAAGTCAAGCACGGGCGAGCAATACCTGACAACATTAAATATTGGAAAATATTTGAAGATGGCAAAGAGGTAGAAAGATTCCTTCGGATAAGTGATGAATTTTTCAATTCAAATATTGATGATCAGTGTTGTTGTGAAGAGGAAGAAGATGCAGATGTGTTCACAAATGATGATTGTTTTCAAAATCAGATTGTTGGTAGAGATATAGTGCAACTAAAAAATAACATCATTCCCAAGGGCTTGGTCCCATTGGAAAATATTTTTTACAACAATGATGTAGCAAGAAATCCTAAAATCACTGCAAATGATGAGGACATAGAAGATTGCAACATTGAGACTCAGAAAGATCCCAAGATCATCAAACTGTCCAAGACACTCAATCCAGAAATTAAACAGAGGTATATTAGCCTAATTGAAAATTTCCCTGATGTCTTTGCATGAAGCTATGAGGATTTAAAGGCCTATGATACTAATGTAATTCAGCATGTAATTCCAATCAAGGATGATCACAAAACTTTCAAGAAAAAGTTGAGAATAAGTAATCCTATGTTGTTGTCATTGATTGAAAAGAAGGTAAGAAATTTGTTTGATGCCAAAATTATAGTGTCCTTAAGATTTTTCAAGTGGGTGGCTAACCTAGTGCCTATAAGAAAGAAAAGTGGTGAGAGCGGGTTGTGTGTAGACTTTCAAAATCTAAACAGTGTGTCTCTCAAAGAAAATTATCCACTTTATAAGATGGATTACATTTGGTAGAAGGTGGTTGGATCTCATAAAATATCAATGCTTGATGGTTTCTCTAGATACAACCAAATCATGGTACATCCTGATGATCAAGAGAAGACAGCTTTTACAACACCTTGAGGCACCTTCATGTATTCCAAAATGCCTTTTGGGCTTATGAATGTAGGGAAAACCTTCCAAAGGGCCATGGATATAGCCTTTGTTGATGAGAAAGATAAGTTTATTGTCATTTACTTAGATGATATCATTGTGTTTTCATATTCTGATGATGAACATCTTAAACATCTAAGAAGAGTTTTTCATAAATGTAGGAAGTTTGGCATCTCATTGAATCCCAAAAAGTCCAATTTTGGAATGCAAGAGGGAAAATTGCTTGTTCACGTCATTTCAAAGGAAGGGATAAATATAGACCCCAGTAGAGTAGAAGCAATTGTGAAGATTGGCACATCCAATAGTAAGAAGGAGGTACAATTTTTCCTATGAAGAATAAATTTTTTGAGAAGGTTTATCCCTAACTTGGATGAAATCATAAAGTATATCACTAACATTCTCAGGAAAGTAAATGAGATCAAATGGACTCCTAAATCTAGGAAGTATTTTGAAGATATTAAAGTGACATTGACCAAAGCTCCAGTGTTGGCCAGTCCAAATTTTTCAAAAGACTTTATCTTGTTTTCGTTTGCTTCGGAACACACCATTGTTGGTGTCTTGTTGCAAAAATATGAATAGAACTTTGAAAGGCCCATAGCCTATTATAGAATGACTTTGAGAGACTCCCCATTGAAGTATGGCATCATGGAAAATAAGGAATATGCATTGGTGAAGGCCCTCAAAGAATTCGGAATTTATATCTTGCATTCCCATATCATTTCTTATGTGCCTAGAAATTATGTGAAAGACATTTTGACTCAGCCTGATCCTGAAGGTAGAAGGGGAAAATGGATAGTTGTGTTGTTGGAGTATGACCTTGATATCAAACCTACAAAGTTGATTAAAGGAGAGGGACTTACAAATTTGATGGCACAATCCAATTGTGAGGTCTTGGGAATTAATCTCATTGTTGATTTGTCAGCAAATTCAGGAGAAGAGACAGTCTCACGGGTATCTCAGAAATTTCTTGATTCTCCATGATATGTTGATATTATTTATGTATTAAGAAATTTACAAGCTCCTCCTAAATTAAGCAAAACCAAAGCCAAATTTTTAAAGTTGAAAGCAGCAAATTTTTTCATTCTAGACTGCTCTCTATATTGGAAAGATCCAGGTGGGATCTTGCTAAATTGTTTGTTGGAGGAAGAAGTGAAAAAAGATATCAAAGAGTTTCACAAAGGTGACTGTGGAGGGAACCATTATTGGAAAACCACTGTGCATAAAATACTAAGGGTAGGGTTATATTGGCCTAGTATTTTTTTTTATGTGTACAAGGAAGTTTCAAGCTGTCATGAATGCCAAATTTTTTATGGAAAAATAAATTTGCAGCCCTTACCTTTAAAACCTATCTATGTTGAAGCACCATTTAGGAAATGGGGCCTTGATTTTATAGGAGAGATCCATCCACCATCCTCATCTCAGCATAGGTGGATACTGACAACCACAAATGACTTCACCAAATGGATTGAAGCAGTTCCCACAAGGAAAGCTATTGATATTGTTATCATTCAATTTTTAGAAATCAATATTTTGTCTAGATTTGGTTGTCCAATCAAGATCATTATTGATAATGCAACAGCATTCAAGTCCAAAAGAATGGAGAAATTTTTCAGTGACTATAATATAATTATTGGTCATTCCATAGCTTATTACCCACATGGTAATGGGTTGGCTGAGTCATCCAACAAAAGATTGACCAGAATTATTAAAAATCTTCTACAGAAAAACAAGAAATCTTTGCACAAGAAACTTATCTATGCACTATGGGCTGATAGGATCACCACCAAAAGGTCTATTGCTACATCACCCTTTCAGATTGTATATGGTACAGAGGCATTTTTTCCTACCTCATTAGGACTTCCAGTGATGAGACTGCTGCAAGAACAAGAATTTGAACCAAATGATGCTCAAAGGAGGATAAATCAACTAATCCATGTTCAGCAAATGAGAGAAAAAATATTCAACAACTCACAACTACATCAAGACAAAATGAAAATAGCTTTTGACAGGCATACTAAGGAGGATGATTTCAAGGTGGATGATTTGGTGTTGAAATGGGATGCAAGGAATGAAGACAGAGGGAAGCATGGGAAGTTTGATCATATTTGGCTGGGACCATTCAGAATTGTTGCATACCATGGGAACAATGCTTATTTGTTGCAGGAGCTCAATGGAGATCTCATTGGTGGAGGACTTGTGAATGGCAGGTTTCTCAAACACTATCTTTCCTAAAAAAATTCATTCTTTCCATTTCATTGTAAATAACCATTTTATTTTTTAGATGAAGCATTTGAAGTAAATAATCAATAGAAAATTGAAGCCCAAAGTGAAGGCCCTAAGTTTATGCTGAGTTTAGTCAACGTTGTGTCAAGAAAGTATTGTCAATAAGTTTGTTTGTCAGTTTAGATTTTTTAAGTGAAATAAATCCCAATGGTCAAGCACTTGGTTTGTTATTCTTTACTACCTCACTAGGAGGATAGCATCCCCATTGGAGCCAAATGTTAACATCATAATTTTTAAGGTAAAGTTTAGAGTTTGTCTAAGGTTTGAAAAGTCATTCCATGGTCTTGGGAAGACAAAGGCATTCCAAAGTTGAGAAATGGTTTGTATAGGTCATTAAATACTATCAAGGTGAAGAAGTCATTTAGAGGGTCCAAAGGTGGTTTGTCATCATGAAATTTTTTTCAAGGGGCTTGTCTTGAGTCTAAGTCATATCTAAGTCATAAGTTTAAAGGGTAAAGTCTTGTCAAAGCATCATTTATGGGCATAATCACACAAAATTGTTCGTACATATGTTTGATGGCTATTTGTAGCATATTTACCTTGGAAATATCAAAATAAGGCACACTGCACAAGTCACTTAAATTATGAAAAATGTATTTTCAGCTGAAATGGGTACCTTTTCCCTCTCAAAACTCTTCACATCAAGTCTTATATCTTTATCCATCATCCTTCGCCCCTTTGCATGAGTTCTTGGCCTGCGAACTAGTTTCTTACCCCTCGGGCAAGCTCCAACAAACTTCTGTTATGCAAACTTTGTTTTGCGCTATGCATATGCTGTGTAAACTTGCGCGCTATGCAAATCGCAGTGCTTATGATTTCGCTCCTCACCTCATATTCAATCATCAGCTGTGGTAAACACATGTGAAACTTAACCATCCACGCATTGATATCCTGCTAATTCACTTTCCTATCGCTCAGTGAAGCTCTCATGCTATTTTGAAACAAACCCTAGCCTTGTTAAGCCTATTGCACAAGCTTACCCGTTAGGTGTTGAGCATCTCTTCCCCTGCCACAGGATCACATCCACCCTACAAAGTTATTCATTCAGCCATGACATCACAGGAGAAAAAGAAGCACAGAAGAGAGAATGTGTTGAGGTATGAGCCACAGAGCCTCAGCTTAGTGAACTCGAACCCTACGTTCAGAGTTTCTTTTGATCAGGCCAGATGCATTAGATTATGTGAGAAAATTCAAGTATATAACCAACAGTTGACAAAGGATTTTTCCCTCAACTACAATGGTGTCCAGAAAAAAAAATTGGGGTCATATTCCGAGTGTCAGAGGAGTCAATAGTTGTTGCTACAAAGATCCCAATCCTAGGGGAAAGATGGTTTAAAGGTATGTCGTTGGATTATGCTTTTTATATTGATTTACTTAAGCCTAAATACAAAAATTAGAAGATAGGAGCCACCATTCCTAGGGAATATGTGTTAGATCCCTATGAGAAGTTGTTGAGGGTCATTAAAATATATTTCACTTATGAGGGTAGGTTTGATAGGGTGTACAAGTACCATGTGAGACTCCTCATGCACTTCACAGGAAAAAACCCTCTCAACTTGCCTTTTTACTTGTATAGAAGCTTAGGAAAGAAGGCAGACAAGGTCCAAGCTAGATCTAACCAACTTAAGAGTATCATGTTCCATTTCTCCTTAGTCAAGCTACTAATTGTTGAAGAACTAAGAAAACTAAACAGGGAATGGGATTCTTTCTTGTCCTCGGCTAATATTCCCCTAGATCCCAAAAGAGATACCACATTGTCTATTGAAAGGGTGTCTCCTAGCAGCTCAAGTAAAAAGGGAGAAAGTGTTGCAGAGAAAATCAAAGGGAAGGAAGTTGAAGGATCTCCTCCAAGCCATCCATTTCCACATAAGGGTAGAAAAATTTTATTCACTGATGAACCAAAAGAGACCAGGACACCTAGAAGGCCAACCACAAGGTCAGCAACAAGAAAGATTCATACACCAACAGTCCAGACAGAGTATGTTGATATTTCAGATCTGGGGATGGATGAAGGCCAATCCAAAGAAGGAGATAAAGACTTGGAAATTAGGGAATTACAGCAATAGCTCAAAGAGGCTCAGCATGTGATTGCACATTTTTATCAATAAAATAGAGAGCTGAAGAGGGAGCTAACTAAGAGAGGTTCTAAGGAATAAATACCATAGGTCAAGATAGATCCTAAAAGTGAAACATCCAAGGGAATTTTGCAAAAACCTAAGACCACAATTGTATCCAAGCCCACAACACCTTTGACAAGATTCTCAGCTAGGAAGAATAGTCCAAACATATAGGGAAAGCAAGCAAGAAGTGAGAGACCTCCTACTTCACCCATAGAAGGAGAAAAGAACATAAGATGGCTTGATAAGCAATTGAGGTAAGATCAAGATAAAATCATTAAGCCCATGGAATAAAAGAGGATATCAAATGACAGAGCCATGAAACACTTTAAAGAATGCATACCAACCAGAGAAAATGCTTGTGCATCCCTTTCCAATGCCCAGTCAAAATTGAAGAGAAATGCATCCTTGTTCAGGCAGGTGGGAAATTTAAAGGTACAAAACCTAACACTAAGGAAGGAAAATAGGTATATAAAGAAAAAGATGTAGTTGAATGATGAGGCTGGGAGAAGACTAGAGCTACTTGCAGAAGTAACACAAATATGAAAGGATGAAAAACACAGTTTTTCTTTTTGGAGGAAGTCACCATTACTGTTGCAAACTAAATGGTGACTAAGGGAGGTAGAAGTTAGCTAAGTTTGAACATATTTCTATATAAACACCTTTTTGAATACCTAGTGCTTATGATCCAGACAATTATGACAGCATGAATCACCCTTTTGAGCAGCTACAAATTTTGACTAATAAGGCAAGCATACACAACACTTGCGTAGCGCACCAGTGCTACGCAAATGTTGTACTCATATATAAATGAAAAGGATAGCATCAAGGGTTGGGTATACCACATTGGAAGTTAAATCAAGGTTTTGTATAAGTGTCTTCCACCTGGACCTGAACAAAATTCAAGAAAGCCCAGTGCGCTATGCAAACCTACTACACAAACGTTGTAGGTAGCATTTGTGTAGCGCCATCACCAGTACGCTATGCAAAGGTGACAGAGCTATAGGATAGCACACCATTTATCTCGAATTCATATCCAAATGAATCTGACAACTCATCCACACTCAGAATCAAATTTAGCTTGGATATTTGATTGTATAAGATATGTTTGTTTTGCATTAAATAGGGTCAAATAGACTTACTATTTTTAGTAAAGTCATTTTTGAGTTGTATTCTTCTATTGTAAACAGATCCACTATTGTAGTCAGGAGGAATTCAACCCCTAGTAGCCTAGTATGGCAAGTAGGCTCTTATATATTTGGATCATTTTGATGTAAAAAGGGTGAGTTGGCAGAACTATAATATTTTTTACTTTCACTGTAAAATATTTGAATTTGAATGGAATCAAATGCAAAAGTCTTGAACCTTCATGAAAGAGATTCTAATGTTGATGAGATGATAGTGTGTGTCTTGTCTTTGTGTACGTATCTCTTGTGTCTCTATTTACATCTCATTTTTCCTTTGTTTGAATTTGTTTTTAAGAGTTAGAATTCATCTAAAGGGTGCTCTAAACTCAAGGAATTTAAACTTTGTCCTTTTCTTCCTAACTAGGTCATAATTCATGTATATGGTGCTCTAATGTTTTTTTTTGTTGCTTTCTTCCTATTTCACCCTCTATAACTAAATCCAAAAAGTTGAAGGTTTCTGTTGTAGGAAAATCTCCCTGCGGACGGGTAGATTGCCTCAAAGAGATAGACCCTAAACTCTAAGACAAAAAGTGCTTAACATGGATACTGACTTCCTTTCAAATCTATACAAACTAATGCATGAGGAGGAAGGAGAACAAAAGTACCTTTTAATCGACGTTTGTCCCTGCACGCTCCGAGTTGAGCTCCAAGCTTTCGCTCTTCGATCATCCCTATACACAAACAAAGTACGACCACTTCCTACTCTATTGATATTAGCTTGAAAATAGATCTATCTATCAACAATAAGTTCATGTAAGATCAGACACAAACTAGAAAGAAACAGGCCAAGCAAATTATATTGATGAGGAAAAAACATTGCCTACAACCATGGATTGATTGCAACAGCTCTGCCAAGTCCTCCTTGTCTACCCCTTGCTCAAAATATCCACGATCTGAATGATGATAGCTTCACCAATTGTTCCCTATGAGATCATAGGTCTCTTGCCTCCAAAATATCTATGTTCCAACACCACTTATAAGATCATAAGTTTGGTGTGATTCTCCTTTTCCAGTTCCCTTTCACCATTAGAAAACTTGCTTATATAGCCTTGGAGAGGATTTAACCAATTGAGATATCCTTGGGGAGGTTGAGGATTTTCCTCCTTCAGTTGAGGATCTGCCCTAAGATCATGGCTGGACTAGGGATTCGAATCCAACTGCCTTCCAAGAATGAAAAGATCCTTCCCCCATTCATCTCAACCACTTAAATACTGCCCAGAATAGGTAGCGCTCCCTCAAAAGGACCATCAGAGTGTTGCAGTGCTCCCTAGTAGGTTTTAGGGGGGTGCCAGCGCTTTCAGAATCCATAGCACTCCCTCAAAAGGGATAGAGGAGCTTTATAATGCTCCCAGAAAGTGTAAGGGGGAGCGTTGGCGCTCTCAGAAGAGGTATAGAGGAGCTCTCTCCTCCAAAAGCTAGTTTTTAAGGTGCTTTCAGATGGAAAAAGGTTTGAAAGCCTGTTGACTCATTTCTCCTCTTCCAAATCAAATGTTTGAGGTGTTTAAGTGTCCTTCTCATGTCGTTATAGGCACAACATAGGCAGCATGGCAGCATGCTTTCTTTGACGCTTGCGACACTTGTGAGCAACATGCGACACTTGTGACCTTGTGAGCAAAATGTGACACTTGCAACCTTTGTAATGACGACACTTGCGACACTATCAAAGTGAGTATTTTTTATGTGTAACAAATTGCCCCCCAAAGTATGAAGTTAGAAGACAGGAACTGATAACTGAAATGCTTTGTAGACTTTCAAGCAAGGGTATAGATGCAGAGAACCTAAAAAAAGCTGCACACAAACATCCAACAAATATTATGACATGTTTCAAACCCAAGGCAGGAATACCTATGCTTGGGTGATCAAGACTTGCAAGATATGTTCGCCATAAAATACACTGTGGATCCATAATTGTATTGATAAAAAGGTATAGCCACTGAAAATACACTGTGGATCTATACTTTGATGACCTAAACTGATCATAGACATGAAGAATACACAGTGGATCTATGAGATGACAAGACATAGCCACGACCAATACAAAGTGGATCTATGTAACAGTATATGTATCATTGTTCAAAAGAAACTCCATCGCAACCTGGGAAAAGTACATATCAAAGTGATTACTCAACCCAGGGTCTTCTTACCGATATCGATGTAGTATGAATCTAACCATGTGAATATATGTCCTGATGTCGAACATGGCAGAAATCACTTGATTACTGGTCAATGATG
>SNQJ01S0023901.1:162479-173122 GCA_010110895.2 Picea sitchensis
CACTTTATTATTTACCTTTTAAAATCTCTTAAACCACTTTGACTACTTTGACCTTTTGGGGCTTCTAGATGACATATGAGGGTCCTCCAACTTCGTAAGGCCATAAATCTCAAACCGTGAGGAGTTATGTGATGTTCCACATATCACCATAAATTGAATGAAATGTAATATCCATATATAATAGTATTACCTACAAATATATCAAAAATAATACCATTATCCACCAAACAAACTTGGGTCCATTACCCAAACCTGGGTTCTCCAACTTCTCATGGCCATAACTCTCTAATCGTGAGGATTTATGTGACATTCCACATACCAATGGAAATGGCATGACAAGAAATATCCATCTAGGATAGTTTCACTGAAAAATTCACTGATCTTCATTTCATTATTCCACAAATGAGCATGGGTTCTCTAACCATACTTCTATTATAACTCAATCCACATAGCGTCTTCCCATGAGGGCTTTCACCATAAAGGGACCACTTTGGAGTTCATCCATATGTACTTCTTATCAACCATGACAAGACAATAATGAGTCATCTTTACATCAAACAAAATTGGGTCCATTACCCAAACCTTTGTGCTACCAGACTTTCTTCAAGGGTTGACATCAATGACAACTAACCTTAATCAACAACATATCCTGGGGAAAACTACCAGTCACTTCCCCTAATTCTGATGATGGTACCTAGGGTAAACCTAGATTCTATTAGGCACAAGTATAGGTCAATAATAGGGCTAAAAAATATTACAACAATATAGTCATTAGGAGCTCAATAGGTCATTTATGAGAATATAACCTAGGTGGGAAGGATAACACTCCATCCCACAACCACTTGGGATACACCTAATTGATGTATGTATGTATGTATGTATGTAATATATGTATGTACATACATACATACATACATATAAAATAGTATGACATATGTATCTAAACAAAATACATACATACATACATGCATATGAATAGTATAACATATGTATCTAAAATAAATTTTTGCACATGATTATATAGTACCACTCCACAACAATTTTTTTTCCAGGTTACTCTGGCCAAGGAAAACTCCCACATACTTCCCCTCATTTTGAGGATGTTACCTGAGGTAAACCCTAGAATCTTCAGGGAACAAGGCCGGTCAATAATAGTGCTAGAAGCCATTACAATAAGATAATCGTTAAGAGCTTAAGATGTCACTTGAGGGAATTGAACTTCAGTGGGGAGGATATAAATCATTTGTCCCAACCACCTGAGCTAAACCCAATTGACTCTCCACAACAACAACAACAACAACAAAAACAACAACAACAACAAAAACAACAACAAAAACAACAATAACAATATAATAATCTAATTTTAAGGTCACAGCCAAGACAGACACCAAATTGGTGTATGAGAACCCCTTGTTTATGGGACAAGAGACCCCTTCATTTAGCGATTTGACTGCTAAAGTCTACGGAGGTGTACATACCCTACCCTCATCCATATTTGGACCCGTGACCTCCTAGGAGGAAACACATGTTCTTAACCATTAGTCCCACCCAGACTGTACATATGTATTTAAAAGAAATCTTTTCACATTGTTATATAGTACCACTCCACGAAGAATTTTTTTCTTTTGGGTTTATGATTAAAAGTATGAGTGTGTAACATTCACCCTTTAATAACAAATGCATTCCTTGTTTGTTGATAAGAAAACTTATCATGTCCATATAGTTACATAGTTTATAAAAGAGATTCAATTTTCTTCCACATAGACACCATATATGAATAGTGAATGAGAATATGTGAAATATCTTCATCACATACCTTGCATACTAAACATCTTCTAGGACCCTGTTGGCTTCTCCTTTGCATTAATTTCTAGGTGGGAACCCTTTGATTGATTTCCAACCGCATAAATATTTTAGCTTCTAGTGGACACTTGAATTTCCAAACTTCTTTGTACCATCATTATTGATTCTAAGGTAGATCTTCCTCCCTAAGGACCTTATATCCTAAATTTGGAGTGTATCTACTACCTATAGGTTTCTGAGATCAAATAAGCTCATCCTTTTCATCTTTAATCCTAACATGAATGCTTTTAATGCTTGACAATTATTTTTCCAAATCTAACCATCTTCAACAACAAATCCCATCCTCCCAACATCAAGCCATTCATGACTCATAATAGTAGATGTTACATGATTAATTACTTGAGACAAATAATAAAATCCTTTGTCTCTTAGTGCTTCCACCATATTCTTGGGCAACCTATAATTCTCATCACACCCTACCCAAGGTTCAGCTCCCATCTTACTTTATTTCTAGCACCTACCTTCCACATGAGCCACTTTCCAATTAGTGAGCAGGATAGAACAATTTCCTTCCAAATAATTGAGGCATTTTGAAGGATCTGGGATTTGATCTAATCCAACTCTCCATAGACAAAGGCTTAGTATTTTTTTTTCTTTACCACCTTGCACAAAACCCCTCTTCCTTCAATGATTCTCTCCACATGTTTTGTAGTTAGTGTCCTTGTAAATCCATAAATATTCTTGATACCCCAGTGATCCATTTCCTTTGGGGCTTCAATCCTCTTCAAATATTCCCATGGTAATTTCTTCCAAAAATTCTCACCATCCCAAAGGAAATTGAAACTCATTCTTCTTACTTTCTCTAATACACCTTTAGGGATGAATGATAAGGAAACTTAATAATTTTTTTTTAATATTAAAGGGGGAAAATTTTCATTAATACAAACAACATATAAAATGCCAGAGAAGTACATCATATTTCAAAAATCCACATGCGAGTCTCTAGACCTCTCTGTCTAATAACATAAGTTTTTATTAACATGATAGCAGAGAAATGAGAAACAATACAAGTTCCATAATGGCTAACTATTTGCACCCTATAGAAAGTTCCCAAAATGTTTATTGAAAATCAAGTCATAACTTATACAAAAAGGGGAAATTCATTACGTTTCAAAATATGTATCCTGAACCTGGAGCAGGAGCATTCAAATCTAGTTGAGTAAGATCTTGGACATGGGATGAAGCTTCTTCTGATGTACCATTTTCTATCTGAGAAGACGAGTTGAAAGGTGGTATGAGATGCATATATTAAATTTGCAACCTTAAGGTAGCACATTCATCCTGTAATTGATGAATACTATGATTTTGTTGCACTAAAACTTATAGAACCATTCACACTTGAGATGAGGGCTCATTATATTGCAGTTGTAAGGAATGAATAGTGGAGCATAGGTCAACAAGTTCCTCCTCCATTAGGTCCATCTTCTTAGACCGATACCCAATTATCCCTTTCACCATGATTCATGAAGCCCATGGAGAGGAGAAGGCAACCAAAAAGGGAACTACTATGAGACTGCCTAGAGGAACTTCTGTCAGCCACAAAAAGAAGAATGAATGAGGTGGGCCTTCCTTAAATAGAAATCCCAACTCGCAAGGACTGAAAAGGTTGGGTAGATCTTTGTACTCGAACTCTACCTTTGAGCATGATTGCCGAGAACCCCAAACCCCAACATGATGACAATTCCCATCTCACATACACATGAGAGAAACAATGGAAGCAAGGGAAAACACCTCCCCTCACATGGATATTTATGGAAAAGAAAATCAATACATTGGAATCGCCTCTAAAATTGATTTAACCATAACTAATTAGCCCCCCCATTGGATAACCATCGATTACACCATAAGGTCAATATTTTATCTACTTTATAAATCATTCATCCCCAATCCCTTTTGGTATAGTCATTAGGATTTAAATAAAATACAAGATGCTTATATTTGATTGTAATTCTACTTCTATAAAGGGAAACATTTGCTTGAACTACTCTTTGTCATCTCGATGAATCCCATAAAAGAAACTATAGATTTTACCATATTTATCACCATGTTAGTGGCCATACAATATAGATCCATAATTTATCTGAGTTTTTCTACATCTCTTCTAGTGCCATTGCAAAATAAAAGAATTTCATCAACAAATAATAAATGAGAGATACATACAGTCTTTCCAACTCTAACCTCTTTAAAAAATATATAATATTTTTCATCAAATAGTGCTCTACTCAACCCTTTAGCCACCAGAGAGAATACTAAAAGGGAAAGGGGACACCCATATCTCAGTCCTCTCCCTATTATTCAAAATTGATATGTTGACCCATTCATTAACACTGCAAAAGAGACCGATGTTATAAAATTCATAACCTAATTGAAAAAGTTAATATTGAAGCCCACATGAATGAGCATAAACCTAATGTAAAGCCATCTTACCTTTTCATAAGATTTTGATAGATCCACTTTGATGACCATATTAGGTAACCTTTTTAATTTTATGAAAGAAAGAAATTATGGGCCACCCCCACAACCTCATGTATTTTCCTCCCATCTAGAATCTCAAATTTCTCTTTAGATATAGATTTTGATGGTAGTTCCTTGACCCTTGCAATATTTTTAGAAATTATTTTTTAGATACAATTGCATATTTAGATGGGCCTATACTCCTACAAAATGGATTGGTTATCTGATTTAGGCATCAAGGCAATGAAAGTGAAATTAAAATCTCCCAAGATCCTTCCAAATATCATAGAATCGTCAATTATGTTTAGAAAGTCCTCCTCCAAAAGATCATAAAACCCTAGAAATAATTCCATAGTCCACCTCTCTAGGCCATGATTCTATCCATCTAGAAATACATGAAAAATATGTACACGTTTTTTTATGTATTTCTAGTTTATCTCACTGTGGCTCTATCAAAATCATGCAGAGTGGGTACTTGTTGGATGCAAAATTTAATTTTTCACCTAATGAGTGTCTACACATTTTTTCATGTATTTCCAATTTATTTCATTGTGGGTCTAACAAAAGTATGTAGAGTGGGTAATCGTTGGATACTAAATTTAATTCTGCATCCAAGAAGAGTCTACTCATGAACTTTGAGTAAACGTATAAGGAGATAAGTGAAACATATGATTTAAAAAAGTAGTTTTTTTCTTTCCCTCTAAAACTATTTACCCTTATGGTTGACATCATCATCTTGAATCCTATTGGTTCTTTTAAAGTTGATGTTGATAACACATTTTTCATTTTTAGGCCCATTTTTTACCTCAAAATTTTCTCTAATGAGTAAAATGAGTCTCTTGGCCCCCGTTTTATTATTTTATGAATAGTTAGGACCTTGATTGATCTCCATATCTTGATCAAGGTATATAGCTCAATTGAGCTCCATAGCTTGATTGAATTTTAAAGTCTTGATTGAGCTCCATGGCTCAATTAAGGGTTTTGTTAACACCTTAGAATCGATGGTTTTTCTTGTTCAATAAGAACCCTTGATCAAGGGATTATTAAATCACTTTATTGAGATATTGATATATTGATCGAGTTGTTTAAATTAGATTGACAAATGGCCAGAAAAATACACTATTTCACGCTTTTTCTTGCAAAAAAATGTTACCCATTGTTATCATCGAAAAATTTCTCACATCAATACCGGAAATGGCTGAAGAAAATACTAGCACAACATATCAATCAACATACCTCAATAATTTACAAAACCTATTCAACAAGCAACCAAAACTTGAATTTCAACTCAATTTCCCCAAAGCTTGCTTGCACACATTTGTGCTGGCCAACACAACATTGAATGCACAAAATGTGTGGTTTGCATGACTGTCTCCAAAAGAACATGTGCTGATGCAGAAATGATGCATTAATACACTTGGTTGGGCCTCAACCACTTCCAGGTCGAAGTGTACCATGACAAGACTTTGAAATTAGCCCAAAATCCAGCTTTGGGGATATTGAAGGGATGGGTAGTACCTTCATTAAAGAGATACCATTCACACTACAAGAAAGTAATGAAAAATATTTCATTGGTCCTATAAATACATGACCAAGGTATGAAAACAAAGAATTTTGAGTATTTTAATGTTGTTCATTTGGTTTTGGAGAAGCCATCATTATCTTAGAGATATTTGACCATCCATAACTAGTGTGGTTCTTCTCACCTCTTGAGAAGTTCAACCATCAAGTATTCACCATTGTGTTTCCATTGTTAGAAGACAAATATATTTTTATTTGGGGGACTCAAGAGCCCTCCCAAGGAGGAAGAAGGGACTCATAAGTTCCCATACTTCTCCTAGGTGTTATCAATTCAAAGACCAGTCCTATTGGTAGCTATTTCTTTGTTTCATTTGCAAGTTTTTATTTGAAGTTCTATGCATGCTTAGTTTAGTTTATTTTTATTGTTATTTGTTTTCTTATTTTCTTATTTTCTCTATGGTTGATCCACTAATCAACTAACCAACTTTTGTATTGTCTTGCTGGCCTGGCAAGGTAACCAAGTGGCTTGTTTTTGCGCACCCAAGTGGTAAAACAAGCCAACACCCATCTTCATGGATTTACCCTAGTGATATACCATATTTGGTCAATCCTTGACTAAGATGGATGAGCTTGGCCCTATGTCACCTCAGCCCATTTTTCCTTATACTCATTAGTCATGTACTTGAAATGAGTGAGCACTTACTAGTTTCCTTTTAAAAAAATTGCAAGCTCAATCAAAATAGCATAAAAAATATAAATTTCTTGCAAAATGCACCTCCATGAGTGGATATTGTGGATGCCTTCCATCTATCTATCACTGATATCCCTCCCTAGCTAAATTAATTTCCTCCTTATCACATTAAAATGAGGCAAAAGGTTGGGTCAAAGGAGAAAGACCTCTATGTTAAAGTAACCTTATATGCAGGATAAATTCATAGGTAAGCCCTTTCCATGATGTTCAACAATTCATGCCCTTTTGTGAACACCTTGGTTGTTAAGCCCTAGAGAAATCCCCATGTTATGTATAAAACCCCTTATTAAGCCCTATATATTGAATTATTACATTTCTAGTGTTATATTTGTATGTAGGATAGAACCCTTCATTCCACCTTTTCATTATAATTGTACCCTTTGTCTCCTATATATATACCAAGGAGACCTAGTCTTAGGATCATCTCATCTCATTTTGTACATTGAATATATTATAAAAGGAGGTTTACCCATCTAAGTGGACTATTATTCATTGAATTTTTATCATTCTCAAGGCATTATATCATAACATTTGGTATCAGAGCATCGATACTAGGGTTTTTCTTCTTCAAATGAGTTATCTTGGATTTTTTTCTATAACTTTTTTTTTTTTTTTGGGATGCTTTAGAATTTTGTTTTTGGAGGTTACTTAGGAGACATATCCAAGTACTTTGGATAAAGACTTCAGATTTTGTTTCATCATAATTTCAAATATATATATCTGATGGAATATATGGCTTTTGACTCATTCTGAAATCGATTTTAAATGTGTCATCTTGGGATTTTTGCAATCATTTTATTTTATTTTATTTATTTATTTCTAGGAAGTTTCAGATAGTGAAATTTTTAGGATACTAAGGAAAGATAGAAAACAATAAGTGGTAAAAATTTTAGGATTTGGTTCATTATATTTTCATAGATATGTTATGTGGAAGTTAGGGTTTGTGACTAAAATTAGTCTCGAATGAGCCACCTTTTTATTTTCGCTATAAAAACATTTCGGTGAAGTTTCAGAATCTAAAAATTTTAAAATTCTGAGAAGACATAGTGAGTTATTTGTGGAATTTTTTTCATAATTTAAATTATTACAATTTGTGAGATATATCTTGTGGAAGTTTGGTACTTTTGTTAATCCTAAAATCAGTCTTAAACAAGTCATTTTGGTATTTGTACTATAATTTTTTATTAGTGAAGGTTCAGACTATGAAATCAAGAGTTTAAGAAGTCATATAAAAGTACTAGAAGCCAAAATTTTAGACTCAGAAGGGTTCAAACTTTAGAGATATATTAGGAAATAGGTCAATTGTCCAAACATACTCCAAATTAAGGGTTTAAAAGGTACATAGCTTACAATTGACATAACTTTTTATTGGAAGATATAATTTTGATGATTCAAAATTTGTGATAAAGAGGAAAAAAGAGGAGAAATATTGTTTTATCACATGGCTCCAAAGGTTCCTCCAAAATTTATTTCACCAACTAAACCTCCAAAGATCTCAACCATGACTCAAGAAGAAACATAAGATATTTTTTACCAGATTTAAAAGGTGGAAAAGAATATGGATGAGGTGGAAGATAAGATGGATGAAGATATGAAAGAGATAGAAAATAATATGGAAGAGAAGATGGATGAAAATTGAGAACATATGGAAAAGAATATGAATGAAAATAGTGCACATATGGAAAATAAGATGGATGAAAATATGTATCAAATGGAAAAAAGGATGAATGAAATGCAAAAATCCATGAAATCCATAGAAGCCATGTTCTTACAGAGGATCCCTAAAATGGATACGTATATCCAAGGAAATCATGAAAAAAAGGAGAACAATGGTGTTGAGACTCAATCACAAATGGGGAGTATTTTATCACAACTAGAGAGAACAAATACTGAATTTCAAAATCATGATTATTCATCACTTCAAGATCCAAATAATGAAGGCTTCAAGTTAGCACCAAGGAACTACTTCATTTAAAATATCGATATGAGGAAGTTTGATGGTAAATATGCTATAACATGGACATTCTAGATGGATTGATTCCTTGATCTACACCAATTACCAAGCTTACAAAAGGTACCTATTTCATCCTTGTATTTAGAAAATGATCAATTTGTTTGGTATCAGTGGCTTTGTGAAAGAGAAAAGAACTCTATTATCTCTTGGTCCATTTTTACGAATGAATTGATATCACATTATGGGGATATTAAGAGAAATAAATTCTTTAGTCAATTGATAAATCTTTGGAAAAAAGGTCTAATTACAGAGCACATTCATCAATTCCAAAAGCTCAGTCTCAGGGTAAAGAACATTCACGAGGATATTTTGTTAGAACTCTTTATGGTCTCTCTAAAAGATAACATTAAAAATGAGGTGCATCTATTCGAACCTAAATCCATAGAGCAATCTTTTAGTATGGAAAGGAAAGTGTAAAAAAAAAATATGGCTACTAGAAGGGTGGCCTCTAACAACTATAGAGAAAACCATGTTTCCTCTCCTAACCACAATCAATCGACAAGGTTGACACCTCAACAAAAGGATGAAATAAGAGAAAAGGGACTATGTTTTAATTGTGACAACAAGTACAATAAGGGGCATAAATGCAGTGAGAATAAATTATCCTACATAGACTATGAAGAGGAAGAAGATCAAGAATTGGAACCATCACAAGATCTAGATCCAAAATATACTACTCCAATGATTTCTTGTCATGCATTGGCCAACATTAGTACTCCAAAAACACTCAAGATACAAGGATACATCAAAAAGAAAAAAGTAACAGTGTTGATTGATTCTGGTAGTACCCATAACTTCATCAATTACAAATTAGAAAATGATCTCAATTTCTTTGTATATCTTGTTAGCACTAACTAAATTGTTTTGGCTGAGGAAACAACTTACAAAGGTAACCTACAAACCAAATTTAAGACTAGAAGCTAGCCCTTCCAATTTAGAGGGGGCTCTCTATTATCACTTAATCTCTGATAGACAATTTTTCTTGATAGATCAATGGCTATGGTTTCAACGTTTGAGTGGATTTTATAAAGTGTTGTTGGCAAGGAGGAGTAGGATGTTTTTTGGGCTATGCAGATAGATCTTGAAAACAAATGAAACTAATGTCTTGGTAATAGAACATCACAGAAGAACATAGGCTAAATTTGGTGGATGAAACTGTTACACATAAAAAATACTCACTTTGATAGTGTCGCAAGTGTCATCATTACAAAGGTCGCAAGTGTCGCATTTTGTTCACAAGGTCACAAGTGTTGCATGTTGCTCACAAGTGTCGCAAGCATCAAAGAAAGCATGCTGCCATGATGCCTATGTCGTTCCTATAACGACATGAGAAGGACGCTTGAAACACCTCAAACATTTGATTTGGAAGAGGAGAAATGAGTCAACATGCTTGCAAACCTTTTTCCATCTGAAAGAACCTCAAAAACTAGCTTTTGGAGGAGAGCGCTCCCCTATACCTCTTCTGGGAGCACCGACACTCCCCCTTACACTGTCTGGGAGCGTTATAAATCTCCTCTAGCCCTTTTGAGGGAACGCTATGGATTCTGAAAGCACTGGTGCCCTCCTAAAGCCTACTAGGGAGCGCTACATCGTTCCGATGGTCCTTTTGAGGGAGCGCTACCTATTCTGTGCAGTAGTTAAGTGGTTGAGATGAATGGGGGAATGATCTTTTCATTCTTGGAAGGAAGTTGGATTCGAATCCCTAGTCCAGCCATGATCTTAGGGCAGATACTCAACTGAAGGAGGCAAATCCTCAACCTCCCCAAGGATATCTCAATTGGTTAAATCCTCTCCAAGGCTATATAAGCAAGTTTTCTAATGGTTAAAGGGAACTGGAAAAGGAGAATCACACCATACTTATGATCTTATAAGTGGTGCTGGAATAGAGATATTTTGGAGGCAAGAGACCTATGATATCATAAGGAGCAATTGGTGAATCTATCATCATTCAGATCATGGATCTTTTGAGCAAGGGGTAGACAAGGAGGACTTGGCAGAGCTGCTGCAATCAATCCATGGCTGTAAGCAATGTTTTTTCCT
>SNQJ01S0023902.1:27466-64905 GCA_010110895.2 Picea sitchensis
TTGCAGCCCTCCATGTGAAACTTACCCAGTATCTCTCTTGTATACTTTCCTTGAGACACAAAAAGTTCACCATCTCACTGCCATATTTCCAAACCAAGGAAATAATGAAAAAGGCCCAAATCCCTCATCTCAAACTCCTTTGCAAGGTCCTCCTTGCATGAGTGTATCAACTACTCATCACTAGTCAATATTAAATCATCAACATAAAGAACAATGATTAAAATCTTACCCTCCACCAAAAATTGGTATAGGTTTGCATCCGCTTCACTTTTGGTGAAGCCCAATCCGGTGAAATAACTGTCTATCCGAGTTTACCAAGAATGGGGTGCTTGCTTCAACCCATGCAGTGCTCTCTTGAGTCTGCACACATGCGACTCTCTTTCAAAGGTCTCAAAACCTTCTGGCTGCTCAATGTACACTTCTTCCTCAATGATCCTGTTGAGGAATGCAGATTTTACATTCATCTGATGAATGCGCTAGTCCATCTGTGCTGAGAGTGCAAGGATGGATCTTATGGAAGAGTACCTTGCGACAGGTGTAGAGGTCTCACAATAATCTATCCCCTCAATCTATGAGAAGCCCCAGGCCACAAAACTGGCCTTGTACTTCTCCACACTCCCATCAACAGCTTGCTTTACCTTGTAGATCCATCTCGAACCTACCACTGCTTTATCAATCGGTCTTGGGACAATATCCCATACACTGTTTTTGACAATGGAGTCATACTCCTCTACCATACCATAAACCCAAGTAGGGTCCTACACTGCTTCCTGAAAGGAAGATGGTTCAGTCACAATACATTTTCTCATAAGAGCCATGTATCCAACAAATTGATCAGGAGGCTGTCTCTGCCTGCGCTATGAAATAGGGGATCCTATATTTTGTGCAGCATCTAGTCTCAATCTATCATCTTTTGTGGTGCGCTTTCTACCATTTATGATGGATGGATCTGCTTGAGTGGTTTTCTCCACTCCACGAACCTATTCATGTGGCTGATCCACATCTTGAGACTCATCCTTGGGAACCAAAAACTCCTCTTCTACATGAAAGTCTAGCTCCCTCTTAAGCGACAGTTGCATGGCTTTCCGCTCATCGAATTTTATATCCCGTCGCATAACAGTAATCTTACTGTTTGGAAAATACACACGATAATTATGGGGTGTTTCTGTGTACCCCACAAATATCCCAACTTCAGCAATCGGTTCTAGCTTCTTCCTGGCATCCTTGTTTACATGCACATAAATAGATGAACCAAAAATTTTAAAATGCGAAACATCAGGTTTCTTACCAGTAAAAGCTTCTTCAGGTGCACTCATGCCAAGTACTCTATGAGGACAACGGTTCTGCACATAAACCGCAATATTACATGCTTTTTCCCACAAATGCAATGGTAGGCCCTGATCATGCAACATCACTCATGCTGCACCCACGATCGTTCTATTCTTTCTTTATGCGACCCCACTTTGCTATGGCTTATGAGGCACTATGAGTTCTCTTTGAATTCCTTCTCTGCTGCAGAAGTATTTGAATTCGTTAGAGATGTATTCTCCACTATTATCACTCCTTAGAGCCTTCACTTACTTCCCCAACTCTTTCTCCACCAGTGCTTTAAACTCACAGAACTTTGAGAATGTTTGATCCTTCTTCTGCATGAATAATATCCAACATTTATGAGAAAAGTCATCAACCAAAATAACATAATACCTGTGTTTTGTTGTTGAAGCAATTGAGAATGGTCCACACACGTCCGTGTGAACTCTCTCCAGAATTACCAAAGAACGGTTCTCCTTTTCATGAAAGGTGGACTTTACATACTTCCCCAGGGTGCACCCCTTGCACTGATATGACTGAGCAAGTGTTCCCCTTGGAATTCCAGTAGATATTTGCTGCATGATATTCAAGGATCCATGATGAAGATGGCCTAATATCCTGTGCCATAATTTTCCCTCATCTCGGCTCACCACTGTTTTTGCCTTTCCTATCATGGCATTGTAGCCATCTACCTATAGCATGTAGAGATTCTTAACTCGAGTCCTTATATTCTTGCCTTGACCTATTGCTTTATGTCGCAGGTAAGCTATACCACTGCTAAAAACAACATCATAGCCTCTGTCCTCCAACATTGCAACTGAGACCAAGTTTTTCTTCAGACCTGGAACATGCATAACATTTTTCAATTGAAATGGTTTACCTAACTCCCTATGAAAGGTAATGGTACCAATACCAATTGCACTGTATTTTCCATCATCACCCATCTCTATATTCATTTTGAGATCTTTCTCCTCCAAGTCAATGAAAGACTCTTTATCTCCTGTCATGTGGAAGGAATCACCACTATCCAAATACCACACCAATCCCAATGCACTTGAAGCCATGCATGCGATCAAAGCGAAGTCAAGCTCAAATTTTGAGACAAGAGCCTCACCAGTTGCAGCTCCAACAATCGTCTTGTTCTTCTTCTTCTGCGGACATTTAGTAGCGAGATGCCCACGTTCATGACAGTGAAAACACTTCACTTTGGACAAATCTAGCTTCTTGACTTTAGACTCAAAATTTGATTGGAGTTTCTTCCCTTTCTCTTTCCTTGCCTTGGCAGTCAAAGCACAATTCTCTTCATCATCATTCTTTGATGAAGACCCATCTCTGGTATTCCGCCTAAACTCCTCTTACACCAGATCCGACCATAGTCGTTCCCGATCCAGTAATTTTTCCCTTCCATTAACAGAGTCTTGATAACTGTGTCAACTCTTAGGAAGCCCTAGGAGTGCCAATCTCACCAAATCATCAACAACGATTGTTATTCCCACACTTCCAAGATCATCTCGACATTGGACAAACTTTTTGAGATATTTTGGAATGGTGTCATCTTTCTCCATCTTAATCTTCCTGAGTTTATCTTTGAGAGCCAATTTTTTATGGTCGCTACTGTTTTGGAACAGATCTGTCAAAACCTTCCACATTGCATATGGTGTGGTTTTCCCATGGAGACTTGAGACAATGTGATCTCGTACTCCCTCCAACAAAATCCTCCTCGAATTTGCTACTTTCTTTTGCCATGCATCAAGATTTGCACTGTCTGTCGCATCCGTCTTAGGAACATCTGCGTCAATGTAACCCTTCAAGCCATTTTCTTTGAGCATTGCCTCCATCCTGTCCTTCCAAGAAATGTAGTTAGAGCTACCCTCGAGTGCATACTCCAACCTCAAGCCATTGAAAGACATTTCGATCTTGAATCAAGTGTCGCACCAAGAAAATCTTGCAAATTCAAATGTTATCCAACCCAAAACTTAACCCCTTGACTTTTCTCTTGCCCTAAGAGGTTTGCACCCTACCTGAGAGAAACCTGAGGGAAGTTCGCACCCTGCCTGTGTATAGCCTGTGAACTTGCCTATCAAGTTCGCACCCTGCTACTGTATTTACCTGCGAGAATGCTCAATAAGTTCTCACCCTGCTCCACTGTTAGGGTGAGGGAAGTTCGCACCCTTCTAGTGTACTTGCCTACGAGAATGCCCATGAAGTTCGCACCCTGACTTTGTCTAGGGTGTGAGAATTTTTGTTCTTGAAAACACCGGAAGTTTTCAGTACTAGAGTTCACACCCAGCTAGAGACATGACCTGTGAGAATGCAATTATGTTCGCACCTTACTTCCGTGACTCTGTGGCCTCCGTGGCTCTGATACCATGTAGAAATTTCGATACCCAAATGAGTATTCCTGCGATTCACATGATCTAACAAGTTCTGCTATTGTTAAATACAGAATTGCTTCTACTATGACTTTTGTGGAATCAATTAAACCATGATCACAACCACAATGCACAAAGTGAAATATTAATAACACACAACACAGAAGTTTTATCGGGAAAGTGTAAAGCTAAAGACCCCACTATCATATATTATGTATATCATGAATCATGAAACAATCTCATACAAAACTCTAATCCAAGAGCTCTCAGTAAAATACAATCGTCTCACACTGTCATACACAAATTAGCAAATACATGCGCCAATTTCCATGTCCAGACAACCTGCCTCCTCTGGACAAACTCTCCAATCTGAATTCTCACAATGAATCGAACGAATACAATTGCCTCATTTTCACATGCTCATAAGCATATCCACTGCATGTGTGAACAAATCACAACCGATAGCCAAACTGTCCCTTTCACCTGTTATCTCAACTGGTGTCCATTGGAACTAACATGCATGTAGTTAACCGTGGAAAATCTTCAGTTGCAAGCGAGTTAACTGATTGTGAATTAATGAATAATTAATTCACTGAACTCACACTAATACAACTAAGCTTAACTCACTTAACTACACCTATAATTTCGTTACAATTCCAAATCACTCAGTTATGAATGAGATAATAGATTAATATTTATTGTCTAATTTAATTAAGGGAAAACTAAATTAGACACATGTTTCTTGTTGACTTTTCAACACTTGATCCATTTTCTGTCTAATTGTATCCAAGTCCAAACTTATCAAGATGATATTTTTGACTGTTGATAATGTCATCTAGAACTTTTGAGCTATTTTGCATATTTTTCTTCTGAATATCCTTTCTTAGTATGACAATCTCTTCTTCCAAGTTTCCAATGATCTTGTCCTTTTCTTCTAGTTGTTCTTTGAGTTCTTCTTCAATCCTTTTATCTTCTTCTATTTGAACCTTCAATCTTGTAATCATTTGTTCTAGTTCTCAAGTGTCCTTTTTCTTGTCTAGTCCTACTTGTAGTCTCTTATTTTTCTTCTTTTCTCTTCTGATAACTTCTATGGAACACATTAATTCTTTTCGATAGTCAACTTTTGCCTCTTCAATTTTGTCTTCGACTTCTTCATATCCTTATTCGGCTTCTTCATATTTTTCTTCGGAGTTTTCTTTGTCAGAATATTTTATTGCCATGAATAGAACTCTTCTTGTCTCACTGTCACTGATTTCATCTTCATATGATGATGAGATGTCTTCTTTGATGCATAAGATTTTCATGAAATATTTCTTTGTAGTTCTTTTGTCTTTATATGTGTGTTTTCCTTTTGAGTAACTTTCATCATTTCTCTTTTTCTTATGAGGAAATTTGTTAGCAAAATGACCAATACCATCACAATTAAAACAAATTAAAGGATGCTTACCTCTATACCTACCATCGGTTCCCTTGGTCAGTCTTTTGATGAAGTTGGCCACTTCATCATCATCTTCTGAGACATCGTTGTTTCTACTATATTCTTCCTGTTCCATTTTCTTTTCCTTTCATCTTTTGGATGATTTGAAGGCTGCTTCTTTTACATCTAGATTTTCCTGTTCAGTTCTCATTTCGTATGCTGTAAAGATTCCATGCAGTTCATCCATGCTTATTGAGTTCAAATCTAATCTTTCTTCTAGTGTTGATATCTTAGGGTTGAATCTCATAGGAAGAGATATTAGTACCTTTTAAACAATTATATATTATTCGATTTCTTCTCCCAATCCTATGATTGCATTCACTATTTCGTTGACTCTTAAGAAGTAGGCTGCAAAATTCTCATCTTCCTTCATTTTTAGTTGTTCGAATTGACCTCTATAATTTTAAAGTTTTGCTGCTTTGTCTTTTGTATCTCCTTCATAAATATTTCGAAGCTTGTCCCAAATGTCTTTGGCGGATTTACAATGTGCAACTTTGGTGAATATTGTTTCACTGAGACCATTCAATAGTGCATTTGTAGCTTTGGAATTATTCTGACCAAGTTTCCCTGCTTTGTCATTTGTTGGTGGAACTGTCGGTACTGTATATCCATCTACAATTGATTGCCAAATTTCAAACCCCTGTGCTTATATATATGACTTCATTTATATGCTCCGAAAATCATACTTTTGTCCATCAAAGTGTGGTATTCCATTTTTATATGAGTTGGTGCTCTCCATGATCTACCTTTCAGTTTTTAAACTGATTTCTGAAGGAACCTTCTTTGAAATCAATTGTTGGATTACTGAGAGGGGGGGTGAATCAGTAATAATGTAATTATAATCATTTTTCTCCAAATAATACAAGTGTTATATGAATGTAGAATTATTATCCAATAATGAGAAATAAGAAATGAACAATCACACACATACACAATACACCAGTGTTTTACGTGGAAACCCAAATTGGGAGAAAACAACGAAATGCTTTATCTTATATGTCTTGAATAATTACGTTCATTGGAAGCACCAACTTCCTTTGTTTTCCAGCTGCAACTGGAAGGAGGCTCCAACCCCTTATTTTCTCAGGCTACATCTCGAGGGAAGCTCCAACTCCGCAATTCTCAAGCTACAACAAAAAGGAGGCTACAATCCCCTATGTTCTCCGGCTACAACCAAAAGGTGGCTACAACCACCTATATTTGCCCCATCCAACCACCCTGAAGTAGAAGTAGAATGATGGAACCATTTTCACACTATCACTGTGGGATATATCATTGTAAACATGTACCAATAAACCTAAACCATGCATCAACCATGCATCAACCTGTACCTCAACCTGTAATCAACCTGTAACATAAACAAGTGCATCAACCATGCACCAACCTGTACCAAATAATCTGTAATCAACCTATACCATAAACAAGTGAAACCAACCATGTAACAAGTATGTACCAATCATGTTTCAATTACTCATCAATATGTACCAACATCATCAACTATACACATCATGTATGTGCCAACTCATCAACTACTTGTCTCAACCATGTACCCAACTTCTACCTCAACCAAAATCCCTCTTCAATTTCATCATCCAAATATTATTTGTAACTTTGTAATAGACCTGTTGTATATGATCACATACCTGCAAACCTTCCTTAACTTTGACAACAAGAGACTAGCATTTTCATCAAACATTTCTTTAGTCTCACAAGACTAATTTTGGATTAGTCAACAACCTTAACTTGAAATAATCATAACCTTGTACCTGTAATGAACAATATATAAAACTGATACACAATGTTCTTCGGTGTGTTTTATGCAATTCCCCCAGGTTTCACTACTTAAAACCTCTCATAAAAGACGTTATGGTAAAAATGGCACACCTTGCTGAATTTTGGCTTATTCTAGAGAGAGACCATGCAGAGTGTGCCCCGCACTAAATGTTTTTTGAATTGATTTGAAACTGTTACATAGCATATTAAAGATGGTATTCTAAACAACACATTTGTTTTTACTGAATTTGGATCTTTTATGAATAAGTTATGATGTTTTTACCCGAAACACATATTTTTTACTAGTTTTAGGAGTAGCCACAAACCCTATTTTCCAAGGAGTGTAACTGCAAAAATACAACGTCCCACAAGCTAAATTTTTTACCACAAATACTTGGATATGTTTCCTAAATGGAATAGAAATATAATGGTGTGAATCATTCTATAAAAAACTTTATTGTGAAAATGGTGATATGACCTGGAAAAAATATACCTTAGAAAACATCATCAAAAGAATTTATCCTTCCTTGAATTATGGCCTTCTTTTCTTCACTTTCCTCAGAAATTTGGCTTAGATATCCTTTGGTTACCTCATACACCTATAGGTATTCAATATGCTCAAGTGTTTATTAAATGAGAGAGCCTTTCCTCTTATTTCTACTCTCTAAGTAGCTTCCTTAAAAACATCTTCTAGGTCACTTTGCCCACTTTGCTTATTTTAGGGTTAACCCATTTCTAATTTCTCCATTAAATGTATTATTGAATTAATTTATTTTGTATTCACTTTGAATTATAGTACACTCATGACTTGAATTTATTATTTACCTTTTAAAATCTCTTAAACCACATTGACTACTTTGACCTTTTGGGGCTTCTAGATGACATATGAGGGTCCTCCAACTTCGTAAGGCCATAAATCTCAAACTGTGAGGAGTTATGTGACGTTCCAGATACCACCAGAAGTGGAATGACATGTAATATCTATATAGAATAGTATTACCTAAAAATATATCAAAACTCATACCGTTATTCATCAAACAAACTTGGGTCCATTACCCAAACCTGGGTTCTCCAACTTCTCATGGCGATAACTCTCTAACCGTGAGGAGTTATGTGATGTTCCACAAACCACTGGAAATGGAATGATAAGAACTATCCATATAGGATAATTTCACTAAAAAATTCACTGGTGTTCATCTCATTATTCCACAAATAAACATTGGTTCTCTAACCATACTTCTAAGATAACTCAATCTGCAAAGCGTATTCCCGTGAGGGATTTCACCATAAGGGGACCACTTTGGAGTTCATCCATTTATACTTATTATCAACCATGACAAGACAATAACAAGTCATCTTTACATCAAACAATCTTGGGTCCATTACCCAACCTTTTTGCTACATGGATTTCTTCAAGGGTTGACATCAATGGCAACCAACCTTAATCAACATTATCAACAATCATTCCAAGGTATTTGTTGAAATTCCTAAGGGTCTTTCACCTCCTTGATATCATTACCATGATATTCATTGGTAACTATAAAGTGTACCAGATCACATTAGTCCTTACAAGTATCCATATGCACAAAATAGTGAGATTGAGCGCATGATACAAGAAATGTTAGAGGCTGGCATCAATGAACCTAGACAAAGTTACTTCTATTCACTAATCGTGTTTGTTACAAAAAACGATGGTTCATGGCATATGTGTCTAGATTATAGAAAACTCAACAAAATTTCTATCAACGATAAAAATTTTATCCCTGTCATTGATGAATGATTAGATGAATTGCATGGAACAAAATTATTTACTAAGATGGATCTTTGTTCAAGATATCATCAAATCAGAATGAGGTAGGAAGACATTCCTAAAACATCTTTTGTAACACATGAAGGTCATTATGAGATATTTTTTATGCCATTTGGACTTACTAGTTCACATTCAACATTTCAAAGCTTAGTGAATTCTATTTTCAAACCTTTCCTTAGAAAATTTGTGTTAGTATTTTCTGATGACATACTAATATACAAAAAAGCTTAGGAAGAGAATGCACAACATGTTGACAAAGTATTACAACTATTGGAAGAGAAAAAACTTTATGCAAAGCCTTCCAAGTGTTCCTTTGGGGTTGAAGAAGTTGAATATTTGGGCCATATTGTATCTCATGAAGGTGTAAAAGTGGACCCTGAAAAAATTAAATGTATTATGGAATGGCCAATTCCCAAAACCTTGAAGAAGATTAGCGGATTCTTAGGATTGACAGGGTATTACCACAATTGTTTAAAAACTTGTGGTCAAGTAGTAGCACCTCTAAGAACATTAGTAAATAAGGAAGCATTTTCTTGGACCGAGGAATCAACCAAAGCTTTTGAAAAACTTAAGGAGGCTATTTGTACAGCTCCCATCTTGGCCACACATGACTTTACAAAAACATTTATTGTGGAGTGTGATTCCTTAGGCCATGGAATTGGTGAAAATTTAATGCAAGAAGGAAGTCCCCTTTCCTTTGAAAGTAGCCAAATTAAAGGAAAAAACTTAGTCAAACCGATTTATGAAAAAACTATGTTGGCCATAGTACATGCAGTTCATAAATGGTGTCCTTACCTAATGGGAAGACACTTCAAAGTAAAAATAGATCATGATAGTTTGAAGTGCTTCGAGAAACAATTATATTCATAAGAGAAACAAAAATGGCTTACAAATATGTTGGTTTATGACTTTGAAACTATCTACAAAAAAGGGAAACATAATTCTATGGCAGATGACCTTTCAAGGAAAAAAGAAGAAACATAAGGTTCACTATGTGCTATTTTTGTTTCGCAATCTAATTGGGTGGAAGAATAAAGGATAGAATGGGAGAAATATCATTCAACAACTAAATGAGGACCCTAGTTAAATATATAATTTTATATCGAAGAGTGATTATCTATGGTATCATGATCGCCTATATTTATGTAATAATTCCTAAATCAAACAAAAGGTGCTTTTGGAATTGCACACTTCTCCTATACAGGGACATTCAAGATTCTTAAAAATATACCACGTGATCAAGATTTTTTTTTTATAGGAAGGTCTTAAAAATGATGTTCAAAATTTTGTGTCTGAATGTTTGGTCAACCAAAAAAATAATGTAGAGACAATCAATATTCTAGGTATCATACAATGATTAGTTATACCAAGTAAACATTCAAAAGAAGTTTCAATGTATTTTCTTACAGGTTTACCCAAATATGAAGGAAATAATATCATCATGGTAGTAGTGGATCAACTAAAACAGTATGCCCATTTTTTCTCTCTTTCTCATCCTTTTAGAGAAACCACATTATCCACAACATTCCTAGAAACAATTCAAAATATACATGGAGTCCCCAATATTATTCTAAGTTACAGAGATCTAATTTTCATAGGAAAATTTTTGACTGAATTATTTTCTTCTTTGGGTACTCAATTGACTCACAACTCATCTTACCACCCACAATCCGATGGGAAAAATGGGACTGTGAATAAATGTATAGAAGGATATCTTTATTGTTTTACATCCAATAAGCAAACACAACAGGCCAAGTGGTTTCCCTTGTCGAAATGGTGGTACAACACATACTTCCATACTTCATAAAAAATTTCCCCATTTATGACACTTTTTGGATATCATCCTCCATCTATCACCTAACCCTTGAAATGTAATACAAAGGTTCAAGAAGTGGACGAACACATAGGGAACCATAAATAGGTCCTCAAACTATTCAAGGACATTTCGGTTAAGACACAAAATAGGATGAAACAAAAAGCATATGAACATCACACTGAAAGCGAATTTAAAGTGGGGTATTGGGTATTTCTAAGGATGCAACTATACAGGCATACGTCCCTCAAGCAAAAAATGAAGGACAATAAATTAACACCCAAATATTATGGCCCTTATAAGTTTTTCAAAGGATTGGAATTAGGATTAGAAATTGGATTTTCCCCCATCCTTATGTTTACATACAATCTTCCATGTTTCTTGATTAAAGAAGGTCATAAACAACAATATTCTAGTCAAAAATATTTTACCATAGATCAATGAAGAAGGTAAAATCATACTAAAGCCAGAAACAATCCTTGAAACAAGAATTAAGCTATTGAAAAATTGAGCAATTACAGACTACCTTGTTAGATGGAGGAAACTACTAGTGGAAGAGGCGACATGGAAATATGAGTATTATTATTTGAGTTCAGGATTACTATCGAACTTTGACATGTCATATGGTATATTTCTAGATATGTATTACCATAACATATCATGGAGGATAGTTATGTTTGTGATGCAAAAAAATATTACAAGTCTAATGTCACCAAGAAAGGAAATGACGTGTTGGAAAAGGAAGGTGGGGTCAATGACAAAGCATCATGATACCTGGATGATCCCTGAGGACCCCCCATGTTTGTTGTTCCATATCGAGAAATGGTTATGAAAGGGTGATTTCCCCTAGGTATGGAATCACTCCAAGGAGTGTGACTACTCCTGAGATAAAACATGTCCCCAGTGGGATTACCTCCAAGGATAAAAGGATTAAACATGCACTGAAAATGATTATCTTTAGGAACATATATGGACCCTATAGGAAAATCACTCCCCTAATTGAAACTATCCACATGAAACTAACTTCCATGACAAGACAAAGGGATAAAAGGGTATCCACCCCATTGAACATAATTTACCCAAGGTGGAGTCCCCCCAGGAGTAGTGGTGTAACTAGAAGTTCTGCTACTCCCTAGACCAAAATTTCCCCAAGGGGTATTTTCCCCAAGAACTAAGGTAAATGGTGAAGGGATAGATATTTCAGAAGTTGTTGTACTACCCCAAGGGATGTTAAATCCCCCTGAAACACTATTTCCCATAGACTGACTAGGAACAATCCCATCACATAGAGAATCAAGGGTCTAGCATAACTATAATCTAGTATATTTTATCATCTATAACTATATTCTTAAGGTGTTTGGTACGTTTTCTAGGGTGACTAGTTATTATCTTAGGTTATTTCATTATCAAGCTAAACCATGTAAATGAGTTTAAATCATGATAAAAAGAGCATTGAAGTGAATGGTTTTGAAGGTTAAACACTAGATTCTCATGATTGGTTTGCTTCATGAGAAAGTATCCAATGGAGTAGTTTTGCAATGATCCAAGAAAATATTCAAATTGGATATAATGCCAAACCAACACAACAAATACTTAACTGTCATGAAATTCCTGGGCTCTATTTTGGGGAATATTCATACTCAATATTTGATTATGGAATCTATGAGATCCTAACTCACATGAGGATGATACGTGAATGTGTTAAACATGCATATAATAGATCTAGTTTAGAATTGACATACACAGTTGCAAAGAAAATAGAATAAAATAGAAGCAGGAGAGAAAGAATGGAAGAATTCTCATTAACCAACTGAATAATGAATAATTTACACATGATATAATCTGTATAACTCAACCAATGGGCACTGGAGGAGAATCCAATGTGCCATAGTGGTGTTCTAGAGTGATCTGGACACACACCTATAGTTACGAGAGTAAATTACCACCTAGTCTAGTCTCTCGGGCAGTTACGAGAGTGAACTGCCACCTAGATGAGTTAACTAGTATATCAATCTTCAGTTAATTGACTGAAACATAGTGAAGTGAGGCAGAGATTAGGGAATCATGGGTAATGTGCTAGTCTGGTGATGATCCCAAGGATAATGCGCATTATCTAGTGATGATCCCAATGCTCCATGGTTATAATCCCAATGTAGCATCTAGACTCGATTCAACTGATCAAACTGAAGTGAAAATTGAAGAGGATATTCTCCCTAGAGGAATATTCTTCCTAAAATATACAAGACTAAATAATGACTAATAAACAAAGAAAAACGTTAGTAAAAAGAAATCCTAGGTGTGTGTGAAGTAACTCCAACACTCCCCTTGAACATCATTATGCTAAAAATAAAGAATGGGTACCGACAACGAGGCCATGTTAGGTACCCAGATACAAAATATATAGTGAAATAAAGTGAGGAAAGAGGGAAAACCTCATGGGAAAAACCATCCCTCAAGGTACAATGTATGTAAATAGAAGAACTATCAGTTGTTAGGCAATTGTGTCCTTCCCTCCAGGATGACTTCACAGAGAGTGGTACTTCTACTCAATGAAGGTCTTGGTGAAGATGCCTGCAGTTTGTTTTACTGAAGGAAAAAAATGTAGGTCAATGATCCCCTTGTGTACTAAGTCCCAGATGTGGTGCATGTGGATATCAATGTGATTCGTTCACTTCCTTTGAACTGGATCTCTGTAGAACTTCAGAGTGCTCTAATTGTCACACTAGATGATGATCGGTCGATGAAATTGAATTTGCACCTTAGTGACAAAATTGTAGACACATAGCCTGAATGGTTATATTAACTACCGCTCTGTACTCTGCCTCAACTAAATATAGAGAAATAACAACCTATGTATTTCTCGACCAACAACTAGGCCCATAACCAAGAATCAATGAGTAACTAGATGTGGATTTGCAATCAATGCTATCGCCAACCCAGTCAGAATCAATGAATCTAATGAGGTCCAATGTAGAGTATCCTAAATAGTGAAGCCCAAAGGTGATTGTGACTTCTACATATTGAAGGATGCACTTTGTAAACTTCTAATGTAGCTCATGCGGCTCCTGCATGAACTTGGAGACTATGCCAACTGCATAGGAGAGGTCTGGTATGGAGTGTGTGAGATACAACAAGCTCCCTATTAGCTGTATGTACATTGTTGTGTCCCCATCATCATTAGGTTTGGATCCTGATAGGAAAGGAGTCAGATAAGACTCGTAGTATGTCATGTGAAATCTCTCAAAGAGATCTCGTGTATACTTGGCTTGAGATAGTTTGATGCCTGATGCATCCTGACTGATCTCGAGTCCAAGGAAGAAGTGTAGCAGACCCATGTATTTCATCAAGAACCTATCATGAAGAATCCTCTTGACTACAACAATCCCTGAAGTCGAGCAACTAGTGATCCACAAGTCATGAACATACATAAATAAGAGTAGAAGTGAGTTAGCCATCCTGAGCATGTAAACATTTGGGTCTAACTTACAACGTACAAAGCTATATGATAGTAGGTAAGAGTCCATAATTGCATACCATGCCCTCAGAGCCTGCTTGAGGTCATAAAGAGACTTCTTCAGTCGACAGAACAAAGATGAATCCTACATAAATCTATGGGGATGCTCCATATATATCTCCTTAGAAATATCTCCATGCAGAAATTCATTCTTCACGTCCATATGATGGACTTCCCATCCATTGGCTTCCACAATCGCAAGTGCTAATCATATGGAATCCATGTTCTCTACTGGAGTGAAGGTTTCATCATAATCAATGCCATGCACTTGCTGAAATCCTTTGGCAACTAGCCTGGCTTGTATCTGCTAATTTGTCCATCTGTTGCACTCTTGATCTTGTAGACCCATCTACACTTGACAAGTTTCCTTCCAGAAGGAAAGGGAACCAGATCCCAAGTTTGGTTCTTGAGGAGGGATTTGTGCTCCTCATGCATGGAATATTCCCAAAAATGATTTCCAATAGCCTCACCATAAGAATATGGATATGAAGACTGAACCAAGAAAATATTACTGGGTGGAAATGGTTCAGTGGAAGTGAGTGAAAGAGGAGGCTCCTCGAAATTAGATAGAGTCTTCCTAGTATCAGCTAGGTCACCAACAATATCCCATGCATCCTGAAGCATAGTATGGGCCCACTTGGGCCTCTGCTCTTGCTCCGCATCTGCATATGGATGCACTGACTCTTTATATGGATCATCTAAATCCTCTAAATCAAAATTGTCATCTAAGGAAGAGTTGGCATGTGCATGCTCATCATCTCTAATAGGTGGAAGAAAAAATGTGTATGCATGTGGTTGCTGAGGTACATTTGAGATACTTTCCTAGAATTGGACACTACGCTTAATGATGAGACGGTTCAAGGAAATATTAATGAGTCTGTATCCCTTCACACTGTCGGGGTATCCAACAAAAATACACTTTGAGCTCTGTGGTTCAATTTCCTTCCTATTTTCAGAGGGAATCCAGGCCCATGCACGTGAACCGAAAATACAAAAGTGGGTCATTTCTGGTTTCAGGCCACTCCAAGCCTCGTAGGGGGTCTTATCGTTGACATATCTATGGGGAGATATATTTTGGATGTAGATTGAAAAATTGAGTGCTTCAACTCATAATATTTGTGGAAGTGACTTTCCATGTAGCATGGAAGATGCCATCTCTTCTAGAGATCGATCTTTCTGCTCAACAACTTTGTTTTGTTGTGGAGTATAGGAAACTATGTGTTGCGATTGAATCCCTACCTCATGAAAAATATTCCGGATCTCATGGTTGACATAATCTCCCCCGTTATCAGTTTGAGTGACTTTGATTTTCTTTTCTGAATGTGTCTCAACCAAGGATTTGAAATCTTTTAGTTGTTGAAAGGCAGCTGATTGTTTCCTGAGAAAGAAAATCCATGTGAAACGTGAGAAATAATCAACAAAAATGAGCACGTGCCATGTTTCTCTTATTGGTGGATGTGGAAAATGGCCCATGAGGTCACTATGGATCAAATCTAAAGGAGAGGAAGCTCTCTGAGTATTTACCGTGTCAAATTTCTCTTGAGGGTGTTTTCCAAGAACACATCCCTCACAGATTCCTTTGGAGAAATGGATGTCTGGTAGACCATCAACCAATCCTTGCTTTCTAATCTATTGCATATATATGAAATTTAAATTCCCAAACCTTTTGTGCCATATCCTACTACTTTCATCACCATGGGTAAGCAATAAAGCTCAATCTAGTCCAATAAACTAAAAAAACATGTAAAGCCTAGATTGATGATTTACCTCATCGGTAGAAATCCTAGAATTGGTTTCCATGTCATAGATTTCCACTGCATCAAGTGTGAATATGAATTTATTTCCAGTGACAGAAGAATTTTTCATCTGATACATGGAGATAATATTGAAGAAAAATTTGGGAATGTGCAACACATTCTTGAATCTTTCGTTGGTGAATTCAATCCTTCCTTTGTGAGTGACCTCGACTGGAGAGTTGTCCCCCATCAGAATAGGAGGACCTTTGCATTCATCTAATGAATAATAGATTTCTTTTGTGGCAGCCATGTGATGTGATGCTTTTGAATTTACAATCCAAGAATCAGGAGAGGATTTGATGGCAATCAAATCATGGCTAGAATTTCCTTTCTTGGGATTTTGATCTTCTGGATTATTCTTCTTTGCACCCTCAAGGATGCGATCTCCAAGGTTGTTTTTCTAAAGTATTTGATTCATTAGATCTGTTAGCACCAAAAGTCATGTCCATATTGCATTGGAGGTAAGACTAGTACCCATCATAGTTATATGTCATGATTAATGGATTTAAAGAGGTCGAATGGGGCAGAATCAAGAGAATATCGTTTTAACTCAGAAAACTGGGGGAATATGCACAAGTAAATGAGGTGTTGATCAAATTCAGCCAGTAATTTTTAGTAAGGCTGAGTAGGAGGCAGAAATTGAGGAGAAGATGAAAAGGTCTTCTCTGGATATCAAGTCTTCCAGTAGCCTAAGGAGGAAAAACTCTCAAAATAAGATCCTCTTGAATTTGAAGTTTCAGGAAATTGAAAACGCTATAATTGCACTACAATCAAACATCCATTACAACACAGTCACCACAATCCATTCGAATCCTTCAATCATGAACATTCAGTATCAGACACAAATAATATGGAAATAGAAGTTGAGTTTCATTAAACAAGAAGCCTCAAATCAAGTTACATAACCAGAGAACTAGATCTTCATTAAAACATTACAATACGGGAGCTTAGATCAACCATCAACCCTAACAAAATATCAAAACTCAGTATATATAATTGAAACTGATGCAACTACCAGGAGCGTGATCGAACCCCTGCATTCAAAGCTTCCAGTCGACGCCCTCTCTGTCAGACTGTGCAGACATTCTTCTGTTAGATGCGATATCAGATCATCATTGGCTTTGTAGGAAAATTTTCTCGTAGGAGTACCACGGGCTAACGGTTCAGTCCCCACGGCTGGACCTTCCATACCTTCCATTTATGGAGTGAGCCAAGGTTTCAACCACCACTCCTTTTTCATTAACTTCATTCATTAGGATCAGGACGATACTTAATTCCCAGGTATCTACGATGCGCTGCTAGCAGCCCTTTGAGTCAACCCAACACCTTCAAACCATGATGGTCTCACTCTTTAACTCACACGGTCCAGGTCTCATGAAATTCACACTCTTCCCTTCACACTCCCAAATCTCTTGGTGCCAGCTTGTCTTTCATCGGATTTTTCCTTTATGCAACCTTGAGCCATGACCATGGGCCCAAATCCTAGGCACTTCGCAATTTTCTGTTTCGGGAACTTGCACCTTGCTCCATGCTGAAACCTCTGACTCACGAAATAGCGATTTCGCTTATATGTTGCCACGTTTCCCTCTAGTTTGGATGACCCATATCTAATCTTCATCGTGTTGGGATTTTTCATCTCGGAAAGTTGAAAGGATACTCACCTCCCTTCCCCTGATTCCTGAATCTTTGAATTCGCCAAAGTCAGATCAACGGTCCATGACTTTCCTCGATCCAACAATCCAGATCATTTCACAAGTTCAGACTTTGTGAGTTCAAACAACCCCGAACTTTGCACTTCCTAATTTATGAAACCATGAAATGTTGATTTTTCACCACGTGCCCTTCCTAGTGCCAGTGACTAGGATTGACCTCGTGACTTTGGACTTTTTTCTGACGTTAAACTTCATGAAAATTTATGATCCCGATCGCCTGAGGGCCGCAAATCGGAACTTCGAATAGAATCTCCTCTGTTGAAAACTAAACTTGCTCACTCGCTAGATTTGAGTTCATATCTGACCGTTGTAAGTGTTTCACTCATGGATGCAGCCTGCATAAAATAAAAACGTGGACGACCTACTAAGGTTTTGGGAAAATAGAAAGATCAGTGATAGAGGTAATGGAGATGAGTGCTTAAACAAAAAGGGAAAACAAAACAACTTTTTCAGTTGAAGGGGAAAATTTAAAGACATGGCCTGAGAAAGAGAGAAAAACCACCAACTCACAAGACTCTGAAAAATTCATGTGATAACATTGGCTCCATAGGGGATGGCATGCTCCCTCCGAGCTGCCAAGAACATGTAGTTCCAGTCTCTTGTCTATTGGGCTATGGAGTCTTTATAAAAAAAAAACAAACAAAAAAAGAAAAATGATATTTACAATGACATGGGAAACCTATCATGGCTTTAAGTAACAATTTTTTTTCAGAAAATGCCCATTTACAGGGCTACCAAACACTTTAGCATCCTCCAAATTTTGCAACTTGTAAGTGTTATTTGAAAAAACTTTCGGAATTTTGAAGGGGTCGATCCATAAGGTGTCAAATCTACCATGATTGCCTTTATCCTAATTGGGCGCATCCCATTTTAGTACTAAATCTCCCAACTGGAAATCCTCCTTTCTTAGTTTTTTGTCAAAAGCCTACTTGATTTTATGTTGATGCTGATGTTCCTCGTCCATTAACTACCCTCTAGCCTGTGCACTTCCACTAGCTATTGTATCCTTCCGATCATATCATCAGGCTCTCCTTGGCAGTCTTGGAAGAATTTTTCCATGGGTAAGGCTAGCCGAGAAAGAAAGATGGCCTTAATTACATATACAAGCTGAAAAGGAGAGACACCAAGAGATCTCTTTGTTGTCACTTTGTCAACCCATAGAGAAAACTTGAGCTTTGAATCCAATGTTTTCTTATTGTCCTCTAACAATATTTTAATGATTTTTATAAGGCTCTTGTTAGAGGATTCTTCTAGTTCATTACCTTGAGGGTAGAATGGAGTTGAGTGAATCAATGAAATCCCAAACTACTCATAGAATTGAATCAATGGTTCGGCCTTAAAGGATGAAACATTATCAGTGACAATTATTTTCGAATAGCCAAACCTTGCTATAATATCCTCAAGAAAACCAATGATTACCGTGTGAGAAACAATCCTTGTGGGGATAGATTATATCCATTTGGTAAAGTAATCTGTGGTAGTCAATATCCACCTGTGCTAACCACTAGAATCCGTATGAATCTCCCCGATAAAATCCAGGACCCACTGTTGAAAGGGTCCTGAAGCCACCATAGGCTTCAAAGGCAAGGACTTGAGCTGTTGCTTTCCTGAGAATTTATTACACTTGACACAAGCCCTTATTTTAGCACAAACATCAGTGAATAGGATAGACCATAAATAGCCAGCTTTGAGACTCTTGTAGGTTGTGGTTTTCCAGAAGTGATGTCCCCCACACAAAATATCATGAAAGTCAAACATGATTTTTTGGGCTTCTTGTGGGTATAAACATCTCAACAACCCCCCTAGAAGAACTTTTGATGCAGGAGAATCTCTCCACATCAGCCAGCCAGCCAACCAGCCACGTTAGCACATGCATTCAAGGATGATGAGAGGCGCAACCCTCATTTTCAAATTTGAAATTGAATGTAATTAAATGATTGTAGGTTGTTGAGCTGTGAGGCCGTGCTTTGCACATGCGTAGAGTAGATAGGCCTTCAATATTTTTAGGGCTGAGATCTAGAATGAATTTGTGGATTAGACAACCCATTTAATGCCATTGAATAGGGTAGGTAGATTGGAGGGAAGAGCTCGAAGAGCCCCCTCATGTAAAAGATCAATTGCGATCTCATTTAGTAGCAAGTTGTAAGAGTTGTAATAGTGATAGGAGAAGAGAGTAAGAAAGATAGAGCAAGAGAAAGAAATGAGACCTTGTTACAGGCCGTGCTCAGGAACACCTGGTAAAAATAGGCATTTTCCATTTAATACAAGCAACAGTTTTTCCTGCAAGTATTTTTGTGTTGAATGAATGTCTGTGTGTGTTCATTTTATGTTGTAGATGTATGCTAGGCATTTGCAGGGAGTTGTTTTGATTTCAGGTTGGTGAAGGTCTTTGAGGATTCATACTAGGAGGGTGTGAAAGAACATTGCAGGTTCTATAGGCCATGCACACAGATGCACTTCTAAACTCTGCGGATTCAGACAAAGGCATGCCAGGTGGGCACAGAAGCTGAAATCATCAACTCAAGTAAGAACTGTGAGGTTGTTGAATACCTCAGAAGGCAAGGCTGTGGAGAAGAACACAGTTGCAGACAAAATCTCTGAGGAGTTCTGTAAAGCTCTGCCATGTGGGCATTGAGCAAGTGCAAGGAGTGCATAGAAGAAGAACTCTGTTGTGAGTTCGTAAGAAGCAAGAATCACCAAGGATTCTTGATACTCTACCAAGAGGACATTGAGTAAGTTCCAGAGCGCACAGAAGGAACTCTTTGAGTTCAGAGACAGGAGAAGGATCCACTGAAGGATCTTCACAGGGTTGTTGAACACCCTGAACACTTAGCAATACGTTGCTTGAGTAGAAGGATATCCAGGAGGGCATCAGTTTCTCCATCTGCAGGAGAAAGGAAAAAGGATTTATTTCCTTAGAGTTCTGAGTGATAGGAAGCTAAGAAGAGACAACACTTTGGGTGCAAAGACTCTGCAAGGAGCACATAATTTAGAATCCCTTGAGGATTTGAAGGATAAGCTCAGGAGAAGTAGTTCTTTCAGCGCAGAAAGCCATAGCTACACTTTGGGAGAGTTCAGAGTCTCTAAATCTCAAGAGGGACATTGTTCACATATGCATATGCAAGACTCAATATTATAGAGCTCGCAAAGAAAAGAAACAAAGGTCGAGGGCTTTGAACATTTGGAATTCTTCCAAGCATTGGAAGAGTGTGCTAGAGTTCCGGAGGAGCAACATCTGTTGTTAGATCAGCCGAAGAGATCTGAACCATCGAAGGTTTTCACGTCTAGGGAGTAGTGGAGGAGCGTGTAAAGATGAAAAATATTCTGAGCCATTGGATCTCACTCAGAATAGTTGACATCCATCAGATCTATCGAGAGGAGCCTGAGGTTTAAACCCTCACAAGAAGAGGTGAATGTCCTGAAGGGGTTGTATCGGGAGTTCGATGTTTTGGATTTCGAGAGTTCAGAGGACGAAAGTTCAGGAACTCGACATTAGAAGTCTCGAAATAGAAAAAGGAATCTAAGCCGTCCTTCTATGGGAGGACGCGTGTCATGGAATCATCCATTTCAAAGATTCGGGCACCAGGACTCACATAGGTGAGCATCTTGACTTCGCGAGTAGCGAAGTCCTGAAGACATCTGAGTCATCCATTGGAAGGAGGACACATGTTGTGAGATCACCCATATTGGGGATTCGAGCATCAGAAGTCAAAGGAGGAAGTCCTTCGGCTTCACAAGTGGTGAAGTCGTGAGAGGATCAGGACCGTCTATCTGAGGAAGACAGGTGGCAGAGATCGGGGGATCTCATGAACTCAGAGGTTTGCAAGGCGAGAGCCCAGGAGTTGGGTGCTCCAAGTTGTGAAGTTGCAAAATTGTGAAGAGTGGAGATAGCCATAGGATCCAGGTCAAGGGAGGACAGTTGGATCAGAGCCCATCGCATATCATGCATTCGTGGGTTCGGAGGTTGAGAGGACCTCTTCTCGACATCAGAAGTCACTAAGTGCCGAAAGTCGGGCACAGAAGAAACACGTGTAAGAACCACAAGGTGGGGCCCATATGATTGACAGGTGGACACGCGTCGCCTAGATAAAGGAGTTAACACTCTGTTGATTTCTCGTGTCTCGAGGATTCGTGGGATGAGAGCACAAAGTCTCATCATTCCAACTCACGAAGTGGCAAGTTCCGAGAAGTGTGAAAGGAAGGTCAACCTTCGCTGACTTTCAAGTCTCGGAGGATCACATAGGAGGAGAATAGAGGCTCAACCCTTCAACTTGCGAAGTTGCAAGTTGTGACAGGAGCTAGCATTTATCCTAGCTAGTGGTCACACACGGAGGGTGCTGACAAGCGGAGGAGCCATACCTGTATCAACATTTTGGGTATCACGAGATTGGGAAGGAAGATTCGGGAGCTTCGACTCACGAACTCGCGAGATTGCGAGTTGCAACAAGTGCCTTTGGAATAATAGGCCTTGGTCATAGCGCTGTGGTTTCTTGGGGAGGAAGGAGCTCGAACCTAGTGTTGTTCGCACAGGGGAGCTTCTGAAAGGACCTGTGGATCAAAAATTTGTGATTCCAGTAGGCAATCGAAAGAGCCACTTCGGCTCATGAAATAGATTGAACAATCCTTAAGACTGGGAGGTCACCTAGAGACTCTATCATGGCAGAGGGGGTGACTACGTCAAGTGGTATCAGAGATTGAATCTGTCTGTAGATTTCAAGCAAGAGAAGTAGAAAGAAAAGGAGCACTCTGATATGCATCAAGTTGGTATCAGAGCTTAGATTATGTTTGTACATTTCAGATAGAGGGGAAAAGGAAAACAGAGTACTGAGGACTTTGTAGATGATTGCTTGTAGAAGAGAAGCAAGTCTGCCAGGAGAGCAGCCAGGGACAACGATATGGATACTGAAGGCCATAGATACACTGGAAAGAAGAACCCAGAGCTAATGAGTAGAGAAGAAACAGATGAAGAGCTCACTAATATAAGGGTGGAGATAGAAAATCTTTCATGGTGGATGCAACAGAACTCCAAGTCGAGATGGGTATATGAATGGCCCATGAGGAAGCTGAAGGTAAAATAGCTAGTCAAGGAGTTGATGGCTAGAAGGCAATGTAGGCTATTGAGAAGGTGGTTGAGGCATGCTAAAAGCCTCAATGGACCAGAAGAAGGGGTTAAGATATGTGAACTAGAGACTGGGAGAAACCTCGGTAGTGAGGATGAAATGGGATCAGTTGAAGATCTCAAACACTGCCAGGAGGGCAGAGGAGAAATTCCAAATTGCCAGGTGGGTAATGAGTTGAGATCGTTGCGGGATCTCATAGAATGTCATGAGGAGAGCTAGGGAATTTCACCTTTCCAGGAGGGCAATGGATCGAGATCACTTCGGGATCTCATAGACTGCCAGGTGGGCAACAGTAAGCTTCCAGTTTGCCAGGTGGGAAATGGAATAGATATGGGACTATCTAAAATTCTCATGGACTCGGAGGTGATTTCAAGTTAGCAAGAGGTGCTGATGAAGATGGGATCAGTTGATCTCATAGTTTTCCAGGGAAGCATCGGGGAAATCCCATATTGCCAGGTGGGTAGGGACAAGCAAATGAGACTATTTGAGGGTCTCATAAACTTAGAGGTGAGTTTGGATCAGCAGATGCAGTTGACAAAAGAGGAGGATCTGAGGATCCTTCTAATGGTTGGAGGAATTTAGGTATTCCTACCATCTGCCCAAGGGGAGGCAGGAATCTGTTTTGCAGATGTAGCAACAACAGAAAGATAGCCAGCTGAGACTGTCAGGGAAGCATTGGAGCAGACTTTGGAAGCTTCCCAAGTAGAAAAAGAGGATGAGCATTCTGAGGAATGGCTTAATGCTTTCAGCCAGGAAGCTGAGGAAGCTGAGGAAACTATAGCACTGAAGCTGACAGTAGAAGAAGCCGAAGAGCAAGAAGATGTAGTACTCACTCCATGGGAGATGGAGTTGGAGATGCTAGAGGATTGGCTGAACAATCCACAGCCAGTAGGTGACTGCCATGAGAAGATATTGGTAGAAGATCATTATGAGGAATCGCTCCGGATTTTTCAGCCAGGGAGCTAAAAAGATGATGAAGACCGCTATACCGAGGTATGCAGTAGCAAATAGAGAAGAATTCTATCCCAAGGAGCAGCTGGAGAATGCTGGAGCTACACCAGCAGGAGAACTGGAAGAAGTTGAGCTATCAAAGAAGGTGACTGAACAATAGGTCAGTAAAAAAGAGACTACAGATCTGAACTTTGCAGCAGGGTGGCAATTTAAGGCCACAGAAGAAGATAAAGAGGATGGCATGGGAGATCATGGTGATTTGCCCAATTACAGAAAAATTTTGCAGTTGAGGAGACTGCATGAACAGAGCCAACCACTGGAGCAGCTAGACGAAGTGATTGAGAATATTAGAAGGCTGATGATAGATTCAGCAGAAACTATCAGCGAGGAGAAGCTGAGCAGAGAAGAAGAAGAAGAAGAAGCAGTAGCAGCGCCGAAGAAGTAGCAACAACAAGGAGATGGAGCAGATGAACAGCTCCAAAAATTTGTTTGGGATCTAGGAGGATTTCCACAGCTGAGAGTGGATGCTCATGAGAAGGAGTTCATGAATTTTCTAGTTGAGGAGTATGATGCAGGAGCATCTCTCCACATCATCTATCCAGCCAACCAACCACGTCAGTGCATGCATTCAAGGATGAAGAGAGGTGCAACCCTCATTTTCAAATTTGAAATTGAATGTAATTAAATGATTGTAGGATGTTGAGACGTGAGGTCATGCTTTGCACAGGCGTAGAGTAGATAGGCCTTCAATATTTGTAAGGCTGAGATCTAGATCCGATTTTTGGACTAAACAACCCATTCAATGCCATTGAATAGGGTAGGTAGATTGGAGGGAAGAGCTCGAAGAGCCCCCTCATGTAAAAGATCAATTGCGATCTCATTTAGTAGCAAGTTGTGAGAGTTGAAATAGTGATAGGAGAAGAGAGTAAGAAAGAGAGAGCAAGACAAGGAGCTGAGACCTTGTTATAGGCCGTGCTCAGGAACACCTTGTAAAAACAGGCATTTTCCATTTAATACAAACAACAATTTTTCCTACAAGTATTTCTGTGTTGAATGAATGTATGTGTGTGTTCATTTTATGCTATAGATGTATGGTAGGCATTTGCAGGGAGTTTTTTTTATTTCAGGTTGGTGAAGGTCTTTGAGGCTTCATACTAGGAGGGTGTGACAGAACATTGCGGGTTCTGTAGGCTGTGCACATAGATGCACTTCTGAACTCTGCGGATTCAGACAAAGGCGTGCCAGGTGGGCACAAAAGATGAAATCATCAACTCAAGGAAGACCTGTGAGGTTGTTGAATACCTCAGAAGCCAAGGTTGTGGAGAAGAACATAGTTGTAGACAGAATCTCTGAGGAGTTTTGTAAATCTCTGCCCAGTGGGCATTGAGCCGGTGCAAGGAGTGCACAGAGAAAGAACTCTTCTATGAGTTCGTAAGAAGAAAGAATCACTGAGGATTCTTGATACTTTGCCAGGAGGGCATTGAGTAAGTGTCAGAGTGCACAGAAGGATCTCTTTGAGTTTAGAGACAGGAGAAGAATCCACTGAAGGATCTTCACAGGGTTGTTGAACACCCTGAACACTCAGCAATAGGTTGCTTGAGTAGAAGGATAGCCAGGAGGGCATCAATTTCTCCATCTGCAGGAGAAAGGAAGAAGGATTTATTTCCTTAAAGGTCTAAGTGACAGGAAGCTCAAAAGAGACATCACTTTGGGTGCAAAGACTCTGCAAGGAGTGCATAAGTCAGAATCCCTTAAGGATTCGAAGGATAAGATCAGGAGGAGTAGTGATTTCAGTGCACAAAGTCATAGCTGCAAGGAGCACAGAAGTGAAAGGACTCTTTTGGAGAGTTTAGAGTCTCTAAAGCTCAGGAGGGACAACATTCACATACACACAGGTGAGACTCAATATCATAGAGCTTGAAGAGAAAAGAAACAAAGTTTGAGGCCTTTGAATGTTTGGAATTCTTCCAAGCGTTGGAAGAGTGCGCCAGAGTTCCAGAGGAGCAACATCTGTCGTCAGATCATCCAAAGAGATCTAGACCGTCGAAGGTTTTCACGTCCAGGGAGAAGTGGAGGAGTGCGCAGATCCAAAGAGATTCTGAGCCATTAGATCTCTCTCAGAATAGCCGACAGTCGTTAGATCTGTCGAGAGGAGCTCGAGGTTTAAACCCTTGCAAGTAGAGGAGAAAGTCCCAAAGGGGTTGTATCAGGAGTTCAGCGTTCGAGAGTTTGGGAGTCTGGAGGATGAAATTCCAGGCACTTGACATTAGAAGTCTCGAAACTGTGAAAGGAATCTAATTCATCCATCTACTAGAGGACGCGTGTTGCAGAATTATCCATTTTAGAGATTCGGGCATCTGGACTCACAGAGGTGAGCATCTTGACTTCGTGAGTAGCGAAGTCTTGAAGACATATGAGTCATCCGTTGGAAGGAGGACCTGTGTCACGAGATCACCCATATCAGGGATTCAAGCATCAGAGGTCAGAGAAGGAAGTCCTTCGACTTCGCGAGTGGTGAAGTCATGAGAAGATCAGGACTGTCCATCTGAGGAGGACAGGTGGCAGAGATCGAGGGATATCATGAAATTGGAGGTTCACAAGGTGAGAGCCCAGGATTTGGGTTCTCCAAATTGCAAAGTTGTGAAATCACGAAGAGCGGAGATAGCCATAGGATCCAGGTCAAGGGAGGACCGTTGGATCAGATTCCATTGCATATCGTGCATTCGTGGGTTCAGAGGTTGAGAGGACCTCTTCTCAACATCAGAAGTCGCGAAGTGTCGAAAGATGGGCATAGAAGAAACACATGGAAGAACCACAAGGTGGGGCCCATATGATTGACAGGTGGACATGTGTCACCTGGAGAAAGGAGCTAACACTCCATTGATTTCTCGCGTCGCGGGGATTCGTGGGATAGAGCACAAAGGCTCATCACTCCAACTCACGAAGTGGCGAGTTGCGAGAAGTGCGAAAGGAAGGTCAACCTTCACTGACTTTCAAGTCTCAGAGGATCACACAGGAGGAGCATAGAGGCTCAACCCTTCAACTTGCGAAGTTGTAAGTTGCAATGCGAGCTAGAGTTTAGCCTAGCCGGTGGTCACACGCGAAGGGCGATGATAAGGGGAGGAGCCATACCCGTATCGACATTTCAGGTATCGTGAGATTGGGAAGGAAGAGTCTGGAGCTTTGACTCTCGAACTCATGAGATTGCGAGTTGTGACATGTGCCTTTGGAATAATAGGCCTTGGTCATAGTGATGTGGTCACTTGGGGAGGACGGAGCTTGCACCTAGTGCTGTTCGCACAGGGGAGATTCCGAAAGGACCTGTGGATTGGAAATTTGTGATTCCAGTAGGGAATCGAAAGAGTCACTTTGGCTCATGAAATAGATTGAATGAACCTTAAGACTGGGAGGTCGCGAAGAGACTCTTTTGAGGTAGAGGGGGCGACTGCGTCAACTTTCAAATATAAAACTTGATCAATGAGGAAATATTTGATTGAGCTGAGCTTTAAAGATCTTACTTTTCTTTTTTCATGCCATCAAGAGGCTATAACTTCTGTAGAAAGAAAATGATGTCCCTGTACCAAGTACATTCTGTTAATGGAGGGCAGGCTTGAGAACTTGTATCAGAGAACTCACCCTTCTAAGTTTATGAGCAAGCATTGATGAAATTTACCCCCAAGTATTTGCAATTAGTTTTAGCCAGCATCTTGGCTAAACCTTGACCCTTAACCAACTTAGTGGGTCTTATCTCTATGTCAAATTCAAGGATTTTAGCAATCCATTTTCTCCTTCTCCCGTCCATGTTGGGTTGAATGAGAATCTCCTTCACAAAAGATGAAGGGACATATGCAATGACTTTTTAATGAAAAACATAGACCCTGAAGGATTTGAGAGCCTTAACCAGGGCATAGGCCTATTTTTCCATAATTTCATATTTCACCACTGCATCCCTCAATGCCCTTATGAAAAAGGCAATAAGCTGCTCAAACCCTTCATCCAACAAAATGACTGCCATGGTCATGTCAAATGAAGCAAATGAGAAAATCATAAAATATTTAGAATAATTAGGATTGATGAGCACATGTGATTCGGTCACCACCTTCTTTATTTGATCGAAGGAAATACGAGATTGAATAATCTATTTGATTTCGTTTCCTTTCCTCAACATGACTGTAATGTTCTTCACTAGTTCAACAAAATTAGAAACAAACCTTCTCAGAAAATTAAACTTCCCCAAGAAAGAATAAAATTATTTCTTGGATCTAGGGAGTGCTAAGGTTTGGATAGCCTCCACCCTGTCGGGATGAATGTTTACTCCCTCAGCCGATAATATGTGCCCCAATAATTTTCCCTCCTTCATAGCAAACAATAACTTCTTGGGATTCAGGGAGAGACCAAATTTTCTGAATTTTTGGAATACTTTTCTCAGATGATCACAATGTTCTTTATAAGTCCTGGAGAAAAATGTAATGTCATCCAGATAAATGACTACAAATTTATCCATTTCCCCAATAAAGGTGATGTCCATAGTGTGCTGGAAATTTTCTCCTATGTTCATCAATCCAAAGGGAATCTTGGCATACATGAATATACCCCATGGAGTGGTGAATGTTGTCTTCTCTCTATCCTAAGGTAAGACATAAATCTGATTATAGCCAAAAAATATGTCAATCATGGACATCCTGGATGCACCTGTCACCCTCTTCAATATTGTTCCATTTTCTACAATGGGTAATTACCTTTTTTGGAGCTTCTGTTTAGGTTCCTGAAATCAACACAAAGTCCGATTTCTCCATTCTTCTTTCTCACTAGGACCAAGTTGGCCACCCATTTAGAATACCTCAAAGGAATGATAATCTAGGAATCTAAAAGATTCTTTACCTCCTTCTCCATGATAGGCAACAACATAGGGTTTATCTATCTCAGCTTCTGCCTAAATGGATTGACCTCTTCCTTTAGTGGGATCTTATGCTCAATGAAGTCGGTGTCGTATGTTCTGAGATCCCCGTAAGTCCAAGAAAACACATCCGCAAACTCCTTTAATAACTCATCATATTCAACCCTTTGTTCCCTTGATAGACCGCTCGACAACTTGACAAATTTTGGATCTTTCTATGTACCAATGTCGCATTCAGTTACATTATCATCATCATCTGATCCTTTAACTTTCATTACCACATCATTTCTGTCAAATAGTCTTTCCAAAGGAACTAGTCCCTTTGGAATGTGATTGCCAGGCAACTGAACAATATGGTGATTAGCGATTTTTTTCAGGAAAACATAAGAATGAGGGTTACTTTTAGAATCCTGATCTTGATCAATATGTAGTGCAGAAAAATCATCAACAGTCTCAAGGAATATTTTGATCTCGAGATCATCCTCAAATACTTTCCAATCCTTGACATTGTCAGGTATAGAGGGTTTGTAATTTACTTCTACATCATACCTAATATTTGGTGGCAAAGGGACTTTGAAATTGCTTGTTGAAACAACCAGAGAATCAACCATAATGTTTTCTGCTCTTGGAATAAATGAAATGTTGAAATCTAGGAAAACTTTGTCAATAAAGTCCCACACTTCATTTATATAACTTATTAGCCTAGGGTGCTTAGCTTGGTAGATATTTCTGACTTGATGGAAAATTAACTCAACATCCCCAAATACTGATATATCTTCAATTCCCATGTACTTTGCAGCCCTCAGACCTAAAACGAGATCTTCATACTCTGCCACATTACTGGTAGCTATGAATTCTAACTTGTAGGACAGAGCTATAGTCTCTTGAGTAGGAGAAACAAGAACCACTCCAACACCAACACCTTCCTTAGAAGAGGCTCAATAGAAGAACATTTTCCACACATAGGTTATAGGAGGGGAACTTTCACAAAAAATAATAGGCCTGTTTTTTATCTCCCGAGGAGGCTCAGGAGTGTCAATGAGTTGCAAAAAACTAGATCCCAAATCTGTGTCAAGAGAAAATATAGGATGGTTTGTGGGATTTAATTCATCATTAATAATGTAGGCCAACTGATCTTCCCTGTAAAGTCTCCTATGCTCACCCCCAAACACCATAATGGTAGCATAGGTGACATCCATCTGCAAAGTTCCTCCTAGTATTTTTATCCAAGATCTAGAAAGAAGCATCCCGAACTTAGGGGGAACGCTAGCTACCATGATGTCCATGATCATGCTTTTAATTGGTAGCTGGAACAGAGATATGACCAATTCTTTGATAACCCCAAGTAACTTGAACTTCTTGGAGTCAAAAGAATATAGGTCGTGGTAGGCTTTCGTAATCTCCAGATGGATCTCTTCCATGACAATCTTAGGCATAAGATTGTGAGATTCCCCTGAATCCATCAAACAATTGTGTGATACCTTGTCGTGATTTTTCATTGAAGTATAAAAGGGAGGGGATGAATCATCTCTATCTTCTACCAAAGGACCTAGGATGACCACGGGCTTCTCATCTTGGAGGTTCACAAAGTCTGTGGAATGAGACGAAGTTTCGGGTTGCAATATTTTGGAGAGGCAACTTTTGAAGTCTTCTTGCTTGATTAGCAAGGATGATAATATTTTTTATTTCATGCTCAAAGATGAAAGAGGAGGGGGGATTTAGAATTTCTCTTACTTTTTGAATAGGAATTTTTACCACCAGTGGGGGGGGTCCGTGCCTTCTTTTCCTTACTTCAATCTGCAATATCTTGAGTAGCTGTTTCTTCTCTGGTAGGCCGACGAAGGATGTATGATTTCCTTCCTTCTGTTTGGACCTCATATTATATCTGTTTGGAGTGTGGCTGTTTTTTTCCCCTTTACTGAACTCATTTAGTTGGTTGTCCATTAGAGACTCCTCATATGCAGATTGAGTTAAATGGGGAAATGAGGAGGTATCCCCAAGACAATGGATTTTAGGATCAACCTCCTCTTCCTCTTCTTCTTCATCAGTGACAAGGTTATTTTGGAGAGGGGCTTGAATTATTTGATCATCCCTATCCCGACCTCTTTGATCTCTTGGAACTATATGAAGAGAATTATTAGGTCTCCTTAAGGTACCTCTGTTATCAGCGTTTTGTGTACTTCTATAGGCCTGTCTTTCTTCAATATTGACCTTCTCCATATCAGTAGAAAGATATTTTACTAATTTAATAAGATCATCATCTTGAGGGTGGGCATTAGAGGAAGACGTTGAATTTTCACACCTTCCCCTTCTTCTGCTCCTATCAGCCTTACTCCTAAGCTCATCAACTGCCATAATGTTGTATTCTACTTCAATGGATACATCTTGCATATGAGCCAAGGAGGTAGCTCTCCTTTCTCTTAACAGGAGGCAGAAATCAGGGTCAAAAGAACTAGAATAAGTGATCTTTGTAGAGGCTTTTTTAGGCTTAAACTCAATGAGAATTTTGCTATACATTTTATCAAATCTCTTTGAGAATTCAGAAATAGATTCCCCTTCCTTTTTCTTCAGTGATCCAAACTCTCTAATATAGTAAAGGAAATCCTTCCTATCCCCCCAATTATTTAAGAAGGCTTCATCTAGGGCTTCAATCCCATCGATAGATGAATGAGGCAAGGCCCTAAACCACTTCCTAGCCTCACCCTCAAGGCTATGAACACAAATCCTCATCCATACGTTTGCATCCATGATGACATGACACTATGTAAAGTTGTAAAAGGCTTCAAGGTTTTCCTCTATGGTTATGTCTCCCTCTCCTGTGAACTTGAGCAACTGCTTAAGGTAACCATCTACTCGGAGGGAATTCAAAGGCTGAGGCAAAACAAGAGGGGCATACCTAACAACTATTATAACTTCCATTCTAGTCATGGGGGGATTTTCTCCTGCCATTGGAGTGTGCACAAGAGGAGAAGCAGGTGGAGATGGAGTTCGGACAGGTGAGACTGGAACTGTGCTTCTGGGGGAAAAGGGAAACAACTGAGTGTTTGAGAAAAAGGTTGCAGAGCTGGTAGGAATAAAGGTTTTTGTTGCAACAATTCTAAGAGGAGGAGGACCAGTAAATCTAGGGGTGGGGAAGTCTCCTAAGGTCCTTTGTTTGAGCCACAATATGAATTTAGGAGAGACAGGAGTGTCAAAGCTTTCTCCTTCCAAAACCAATCCAGGAGAGGAGAAATCAACTAGAAAAATTCCAAAATTCAAAGTTATGGAAACTCCAACAAATGGGATAATAGGAGAGATAAAAACAATAACTGGGGTTTCTGAAGGAAGATTATGAAAATTACTAGAATCACCTGGTTTAGAAGATGAAGTACCTTCTTGAGGGGTCTTTCCTTTCCGAATAATTTTCTTTGGGTCAGCTTCAAACGTGGTTAGAGGCTGTCATGGATGAGACCTCATGTGTCTGTCTTTTGAAGCCAGCTGAAATAGTGGATTCAGACCAGTGGAGTTGCCAGGTGCAAGTGCAATCTTCAAAGGTTTTGATTTTCGATGCACCCTCAGAATCAAAATTTTGTTGTCGTTCTACCTAGGGAAAATCTTCAATTCATCCCCAATAAAGGCACTAGAAATGTTAGCACTAGATGTCACCTCCAGATTGCATTGGAGGTAAGCCCAGTACCCATCAGAGTTATATGTCATGGTTAATGGATTTAAAGAGGTCAAATGGGGCAGACTCAAGAGAATATCATTTTAATTCAGAAAACTAGGGCAGTATGCACAAGTAAATGAGGTCTTGATCAACTTCGACCAGTAAGTTGTAGTAAGGGTGAGTAGGAGGAATAGATTGAGGATAAGATGCAAAGGTATGCTCTCGACATTAGGTCTTCCAGTAGCCTAAGGAGGAACAAATTGGAAAAAAAGATCCTCTTGAATTTGAAGTTTCAAGAAACTGAAAAATGCTATAACTGCACTGCAATCAAACATCCCTTACAACGCAGCCACCACAATCCATCTAAATCCTTTAATCATAAAAAAATCAGTATCATACGCAAATAATATGGAAATATAAGCTGAATTTCATTTAACAAGAAGTCTCAAATAAAGTTACATAACCAGAGAACCAAAGCTTTATTAAAACATTACAATACGAGATCTTAGCTCAACCATCGACCCTAAAAAAATATAAAAACTAAGTATATATACTTGAAGCTGCTACAATTACCAGGAGCGTGATCAGACCCCTGCATTCAAAATTTCCAGTCGACGCCCACTCTCTCAGATTGTGTGGGAATTCTTCTGTTAGACGCGAGCTAAAATCAACATGGGTTTTGTAGGAAAATATGTTCGCAAGAGTACCATGGATGACAGTTAAGTACCCATGGCTGGACCTTCCATACCTTCCATTTATGGAGTGAGCCGAGGTTTCAACCACCATTCTTTTTTCATTAACTTCCTTCATTGAGATTGAGACGAGACTTAATGCTCAGGGATGTACCATGCACTACTAGAGGCCCTTCAAGTACATCTAACACCTTTAAAACATGATGGTCTTGCTCTTTAGCTCACACAAGCATATTTGACTTTTGGTGTAGGTCTCATGAAATTTACACTCTTTTCTTCGCGCTCCCAAAGCTCCTCATGCCAACTTCTCCTTCACTGCATTTTTCTTGCATGTGAACTTGAGCCATGACCATGGGCCCAACTCCTGGGCACTTTGAGATTTCACGTTTTGGGAACTTGCACCTTTCTCCATGCTGTAACCTCTGACTCACGAAATCGTGATTTATCTTATCTACTGCCACGTGCCCCTCTGGTTTGGACGACCCAAATACAATCTTCATTATGTTGGGATTTCACGTCTCGAAAAGTTGAAAGGATACTCACCTCCCTTCCCCCAATTCATGAATCTTTGAATTCGCCAGATTCAGATCAATGGTCCATGAATTTCCTCTATCCAATGGTCCAGATCATTTCCCGAGTTTGAACTTCATGAGTTATAACAACCCTGGCCTCTGCACTTCCCAAGTTTCGAAACCATGAAATGTTGATCTTTCACCACATTCCCTTCCCGGTTCCAACAACTAGGATTGACCTCATGACTTCAGACCTTTGTATGACGTTAAACTTCATGAAAATTTATGATCTCGATCACCTAAGGGCCGAAAAAATGAACTTTGAATGGAATCTCCTCTGCTGAAAACTGAACTTGCTCGCTCGCTAGATTTGAGTCCATATTAGACCACTCTAAGTGTTGTGCTCATGGCTGTGACTAACATAAAACAATAAAACTTGGACGATTGGATAAGGGTTATGGAAAACATAACGATCAGTGATAGAGGTAACAAAGATGATTGTTTAAACAAAAGGGACAAACAAAATGACTTTGTCGTTTGAAGAGGGAAATTTAAAGACATGGCTTGTGAAAGAGAGAAAAAGAGGGCATGGGCATAGACTCGGGTATAAACCACCAACTCACAAGAATCTGACAAGTTCATATGATAATAAGATCTATTTGTTTCAACATACATGCATATTCTAGAGGGAATCCTTTATGGAAATATGTGCATTTCTCTCCTTTTCTCCCCTTTCCACCATTGGACATGGAGGCATCGTTGAAGGGTTTTGAGTACCCTTCCTTCTTGGATTTTCATGAGATTTCCTTTTGTATTTCTCTTTATATTTTTTATATTGATGACTGCTGTCATTTTTCACAGTGATTGCATGCACCTTTGGTCCTTTGATTTTTCCCATGTTAATGAGCTTGGTCTTCTATTGTGTCAAAGATTTGATAAATTCTTCAAGAGAAGGAGTCTTCCAGGTGGATCCAAAGGAGAATCTAACTGAATGGAATGTGGATACAAACAATGAGAATTCAGGACCAAGTTTGGAGAGAATGGTGAGAACCATTTGTTTCGCCTTCTTATATTTATCAACCCCACAAGCCTTGAGTTGCGACAGTAAATCCTTATATTTTGTAAAGAAATCTTAGAGATTGTCGAGCCTTTTTGGATCCAATGTGATAAATTCCACCTTGAGAATGAGTCCTCTCATATCATCTTGTTTTAAAAATATCCCTTCCATGGTGGTCCATGCTTCATTGGGGGTTTTACAGGAACATATGTGAAAAAAGAGATCAGGAGAAATGAGACTACAAATTGTTATAAATGCTTCATCCATTCGATTTAGATACTTTTATTTTTGTATGGATGATGTCGGTTCTATCTCTGTGTTCATGTTTAACCTATAGAATCCTCTCCTTCGAAGATGCATGATCATCTTCTCCTTCCATGCAAAGTAATTGTAAGGTGTAAGAATGAATTCTTTTGAAAATTCCATTTTTCAGCTATCTTCAATCTTTGGTACGTGCAAAAATAATTTGGTGTGTCTTTTCCCTAGAAATATGTCAGCTCTGATACCATATAAATGTGTAGAAACTACATAGAATAGATCTATATGGGAATTGACATACACAGTTGTAGATAAAATAGAAGAAAAGAGAAGCAAGAGAGAAAGAATGGAAGAATTCTCATTAACCAAATGAATAATGAATAATTTACACATGTTATACTTTGTATAACTCAACCAATGTGGAAGAGAGGAGAAGCCATTGCACCATAGTGGTGGTCTAGAGTGATCTTGACACACACCAACAACTACGGGAGTAAACTTCCACCTAGTCTAGTCTCTCAGGCAGTTACAAGAGTGAACTGCCACCTTTTTGAGTTAACTAGTCTATCAGTCTTCACTTAACTAACTAAAACAAAGTGAAGTGAGGAGGATATCAGGGAATCATGGGTAATGCACTAATCTATTGATGATCCTGTTGAAATAATGTAACTGCAAAGATTATTCTAATTATTATTATTATTTTATTCATAGGATTAATCCCCATTGTGGATTAACCATGTCGGTAATTGTATTAGGACCAAATCCCCTTTTGCAGATTGGTCAACAGACAATTGTAATAGGAAAAATAAGAAGTCGGCCCCAACAGTTATTATTGAGACCCAGAAATAAATTAAAGGTGGGTTTACCCACCCAGAGTGAGAGGTCAGCCCTGCCAGTGAAGACCCTTCACAGGTGTCGGTCTTGTATATATAGGGAGGCTAGCACCTCACTTCAACACACAACAAACTTGCTCATTCTTAAGAGGAAAGCTGCAACTTACCAGTTGGAGAGAGGGAGAAGAGTGGCGCATATTTTGGAAAGGAATATATGTATTGGTTTGAGTTATCTCTTGACATTGTATTGGCAATTTATGATAAGGAAGTTTTTGCTGAGTTTTCTTCCCCTAGAGGGTTTCCCAGGATAAATGTTTTGTCTCTTGTGAATGTGTATTTCTCAGTGATCTAGTTCTTATGTTGCTCTTATCTATTGAAATGCAAAGAACTATAATAATAGCATAAAAATTAACATGGTATCAGAGCCAACCTGAAGGAAACATATTTCGCAAGAGAAAAACGTCACTGTTGCAGTACCTGCAAATTAAGGTTTTTCAAAAGTGAAGCTTTTCAACTCCAAAAATACCTAGAAAGTTGTGCCCTCCCCCAAGGATCATTTTGGCACTTAGAGCACACCTTTTCAATGGTTGGATCTCCCAGAAAGTGAAACCCTAGTTTCACAAAAGTACGAGAAGTACCAGAAGCACCAGTCCATAAATCTGCAGATCAGATTTGAAGGGGTAAAAATTGGATTTTCTCATATCCAAGTATACCAGGCTACTCTCCTTAGCCAAGCAGACCTCCTGGTAAGGTCAAAATTTGATTTTAGGCATTTTCATTTTTGGTCATTTTTCATAGCCTCAAGTACAAGATGTCTGGAAGCATAAAGCTTGTTGAGAAACTAGAGGGAATAGACAACTTTTGTGCCTGGAAGTATAGGATCAGTCTGATCGTTGCAGAGAATGACCTAGCAAAATTCATCAAAGAAGAAGTGGAGGAACCTGAAGATGCCGTAGAGAAAGAGAAGCATCAGAAGGACTCAATCAAGGCTTAAAGAACCATTGCAGATTCAATCAAAGACCACCTGATCCCATATGTATCATCTAAGAAAACTATGAAGGAGATGTTTGACTCTCTAAGAAAACTATATGAAGGAAAGAACATCAACCAAAAGATGAATCTAAGATCTCAATTGAAGAATACCAAGATGCAGAAAGGAGAAATGATTCAGAAATATTTCTCCCGAATCTCAGAAATTAAAGAACACTTAAAAGCAATTGGAGACACCATAGATGAAGACGAATTCATAATGACGACCCTAAATGGTCTCACAAGATCTTGGGATGCTTTTATCCAAACGATATGTGCCAGAAAGGAGAAACTACAGTTTGAGAGCCTATGGGAAGAATGCATCCAAGAAGAGACAAGGGTAGCTAACTGTGAATCACTACTAGCAAGGGACGATGATCAAGCCCTAGCTACTCATACAAAAGGAGGAAGGAAGAAACCCTACTTCAAAAGGGAAATTCATAGAGATCCTCAACCTTCAAACAAATTCAACAACCAAGAATCTCATCGAAGAAATTTTCAGAAGAAAGGACAATGCAAGGGACAAGATCTCTCATCCATACAATGCTATAATTGTGATAAGATGGGACACAAGGTGAATTCTTGTCCAGTCGGAAGAGAAGAATACAAGAGGAAGCAAAAAATGAAACATGCCCACATAGTCGAAGATGAAGAACCACCTATGAAGATGATTAAGGACCATGTGTTGATCTTATCTCTCTCAGGATCTGTATCACTTGGAGAGGACACATAGCTCATTGATAGAGGTGCATAAAAACACATGTCAGGTAAGAAAAATACTCTCTCTTTTATTTCGGAAAAGAAGTTCTCTCAGAAAGTGATTCTTGGAGATGATTACCAATATCCCATCAAGGGAGTGGGAGAAT